>JAVJIF010012450.1:0-134165 GCA_038442645.1 Agave tequilana
AAGTTTAGTATTATACTTGATATACAAACAATGTTTGAGTAAAAATCAAAACATGTTACAAACATTTGAACTATTTTTGTGACTTAGAAATTTGGCTTAAAACAACATTCGTATTTTTCCAAATGATTTTTCTAAAACTTCTCCAAATACAAAAAACAAGATATTTTTAAACACTTTTAAAGCTTAGTGTGTACGGATATGATCCACTACACATATATGATAAAATATCTATGTTTCGACAATAAGCACTAAAATGATTTTGGTAAAACACATGTATATTTGAAAGTCTAAAAATCAAAACGGTATTTTTTTCAAAACACATCTAAATCTTATGTGTGAGTGTATATGATACTTGAGCAATCCACCAACTAATCTATCCTTTATAATTTATCTAAAATAAAATCTTACTAAAAACAAAACCTAGACACAAGTCTTCTCTTGAAGGTCTTCACTTGAAAATCTTATTCTCCTTCTTGACTTGGTCCAAACCTTGATCCAAAGAGCTAGACTCCTCTTGAGTACTTGATGCGGTCTTGATGCATAGCTCTTGAATCAATACGTGCTAGCTCCAAACTTGACTTGAAATCCTTTGTTGAAGCTAAACACCTACTAAGATCTTGATCACAAATCTGAAACTAATTAAAACACAAGATCATTAGTACTATAACTACATGAGTTAATCATCATCAAAACTAGAGTGATGTGCCTTTGGACCAACAATCTCCCCCTTTTTGATGATGACAAAACTGATGGAGTTATATATGCACGGATTAAAGTTAAGCTTCATAGAAGCTCCTCCTTAACTCATGCATAACAATAAACAATAAGATATACAATGAAGTGCATAAACTAAACAAATGTATATGCATAAATAAGATGAGAGAAATATACATACAAAAAAAAACTTTTCCAAAAACCTTCTCCCCCTTTTTGTTTAAACTTTCAAAAACATTCTCCCCATTTTATAAAACATAAGATGCATAAACTCAATATATGCAAACACTTAAATATGCATATATAAAATCAAAACTCTTTCTCCCCCTTTTATCAATCATTAACAAAGGGGTAAAATAAAACAAATCAAGAATAAGGATATATATGCGATATATATTCATGAAGAGGAAGACGCTAAGTTAGCTTCCTGCATACATGCATTACATGAAGAATGGATGACAAGCCCTAACTCACATGCATTACATGAAGAAGGGATGACAAGCCCTAACTCACATAACGCATAATATATAATATATAAGTGGAGATGTTAAGCTCCCCTTACACGCGTGTATCACATAAAGAAGAGATGACAACCTCCTCAATATAAGATACACTCAACATGAATATATATATAGAAGAGATGTTAAGCTCCCCTTGCATATAGACAATACATATCAAAACATTCTTAACACAAATTGTTATAATACTTAAACAAATTTGAGATACCATTTGTAAATATTTAAGATATCAATTGTAAATAAACAATACAAATTTGAACTTTTTAAATTTAAATCAATTTGAGATATCACAAGATTTTGATACCATATGAAATAAGAAATTTGTGATACCAATTGAAAACTGAAACATTTGTACATTTAATAGCAACGAAAGAAAATATTTTATATTTTGATACCAATTGAAATATATGGTAATTTTTATACCAAATAGGTAAAACCTATTGATACCAAATGAAATTTAAACACAATTGAAAATTGAAACATATTGATACCAATTGAAGTATATTGTAAAATTTGATATCAATAAAAGTACCAATTGAAAATAATGCAAAGCTTATTAAAGTACCAATTTAGATACTAAATGAAATCAAGATTTAAATCAAACTTAGCATAAACATACTTTGTATTTAAACATGTAAATATCTTATAAATCAAGCACAAGCAAATCATATATATGTATGAAAATGAGAATACAATAGAATTGATATTTTTGAAATTTTGAAGCATACATATATTGAAAAAACATATGAGTATGCAACCAGAAAAAAATGTCAATTGAGATACCAATTGAAAATATGATGAGGATCAAGTGTATAACTTATACCTTCCACCCTATCATGCACTTGTTTTGAAAAAGATTTCAATTAGGCTCACAAGGCATGGTCGCCCATCCAACCACCCTTTAAGGGGTTGGTAGGGCTTTCAAGTAGGAGTTTGAAAATATTTTGCATTGAAAATATACCAAATGAAGAATAAATATCTAGTTAAAATAATTTTTGAAAAAAACTAGTTAAAGATCCTTCAAAACATGAAAATAAATCATATATATCTCATGAATCATGCTAAAATACAAGAGTTGACACTCGAAATCTATAAGGCTCAAAATTTCTCATGAAAAATAACATCATGAGTAAACAAATGAAATGTGAGTGCATAATAATCATGTAAGTAGCATTCTATGAAAATAGTCAATTAGGCTCAAAACAAACATGAGTATCATTTTATCAAACAAATAAGAAAATCATAAAGATTTTTTTCATTTAAAAACAAATTAAGGTATATGTATGATTAATCCAAAGCTAATAATATACATACATATCCTAAACTAAAAATGAGTCATAATGTAATTTGCATGAAAGCAAGTGACTCAAGGGTATACATGGATATTTATTAGTTTGGACAAAGATTACATATACATGAAGCAAAAACATGAAAATAGGCAAAATAAGTGTAAATGAGGAGATCATCAAAACTAGGTCATATATATACATGTAATAAGTACAATGAGCAATAAAGTACAAACATATAGGAATCAAATGTTGCTCACTACTTATACAAGTATATACACAGTTTTGACAAAAACTACATCTAAACAAGTTATTCATCACATGAAGCACAATATTAAAAACATGCTAAAAAACATATATATCAAAGAATGTAAACTAAAATAGGAGTTTAGAGATAATTACCAAACCAAAGAACTATACTCTAAGTCTCCAAAACATGGTGGCCTCCCACCAAAACTCCTTGATAGTAATGCATTAGTTTGTAATGTCCATCAAGTCCATGCATCCACCACCAAGGCACCAATCCTCCACATCATGTGAGAGCCCACACCTACATTAAACACAAGAGGTGAGAATTTTGGTACCCATTTTCTTTTGGTACACGGGGGGTTAGCATTGTAAGGAACCCAAACATTATTACTTGCACATTTAAAGAATTTACTCTATCATAGCAAAATCTTGCATGATGGCCTTTGCGGTCACAATGTGTACACTTATACACTCTAGTATGCACACTTATACACTCTAGTATGCACAAGAGAATGAGTATGATCATGACGTGCAAAGTATGTATATGCATGTTGTGGGGATGTGCATGAACATGTGGAACTTGTTTTTGAAACAAAGTTTCCAATTTTTATGGTTACATACACATTTGCTCAAAGTTGAGCTCAAACAATCTATTCTATTTTTCAAAAATTTTATTTATTTTTATCAATGGTAGTAGCATGAAATGCATGATCAACAATATTTTTCTTTTTAGGAACATTTCTTTTTCTTTTGAAATAATTTTCTTTCAAAGAGTTGATTTCACTCAAAGCAATTTCCTTTTCTTTTACCACCAAAACAATTTTATTTTTCAAAGAAGTATTTCCTTCACAAAGATCATTCAATTTAGAAGTCAAGGAAATATTGTCTTTTTTCAAAAATTCATTTTCTTTTGAAATACATTCCAATTTATCTTGCAACGAATCTTTTTCTTTTAACATGGAATCAAATTTATTTTCATTTTCTTATTTTTCTTTTTAAGCATGTCATACTTTTCAAGAAGTTGTTGACAAAAAGATGCTAGTTCAAAGGCATATCAACATCCTCTCTAACTCGGATTCGGAGTTTACCTCAAGGGGGTTATCCCCTTGGACCATGTAGCATACGTTGGAAGCCTCATTCTAACATCCGAGTCGCTCCCGCATAGTATTGCTCTTGTTCGCCAAGGGAGACCATTGTATTCCATACTATAAAGTCGAATCAAGATTAGAAACCCTAAAAAATATTCATATTTAGGGTACTCTTTAATGCATAGATGCCTTTTGAGTTAGCCTCAAAATACTTGCTATTACTAAGTATGAATCCTTAATGGTAGCAAGATAAACATGAATACCTAGGCCTTTGAGGTACAAAGACATCTTAACTTTCTAAGTTTGGATGTTAAGAATGTCAAAAGTGGGAGGTGACATGAAATCCATGTGTGTGTATAAATATTGTGATTAGCTATAAATGAGGATCTTAACTCAAGATGGTTAGACCCAAATCAAGAGCACTTGGCTCTGATACCAATGAAATCACCTAGAGGGGGGTGAATAGGTAACTAGATAATTTATGGGCCTAGGTATTCATGTTTATCTTGCTACCATTAAGGATTCATACTTAGTAATAGCAAGTATCTTGAGGCTAACTCAAAAGCCATCGATGCATTAAATCCTAAATAATGAATATTTATCTAGGGTTTCTAATCTTGATTCGGCTTTTGTAGTATGAAATATTGTGAATAGCTACAAATGAGGATCTTTAACTCAAGATGGTTAGACCAAATCAAGAGCACTTGGCTCTGATACCAATTGAAATCACTTAGAGGGGGTGAATAGGTAACTAGCTAATCTATTGGCGAATTAATGCGGAATTAAAATTATTTATGCAAACTAAACACTATTATACACAACATACCAAGTATAATACAAGAGTGTAACGAATTCCCCGTGAAGGGCTCTGGACTAACTCCTCAAGATTCCTCTAGATAAGAGTTGAGGTGCCGCTTTGGCTCTCTTGGTTGAATACTAGTGTGAGCAAACAATCTCCAAGCATATATCAATTTAAGCACAAATATATATCAAGCCATATAGAGATGAAAGCAATATAAGCATGCAAGATAAAGATAAGTGAGATATAGAGAGAGAGCAATCGCAAACATAGGAGATTTGTTCGAGGTTCGAGCACTCTTGCTCTACGTCCCCGCCTTCAACACTATGAAGGATTTTCACTAAAAATGATCCACCGAATCACTCGGTGCCGCAAACCTACAAGCAAGTTCATACTAGAAATCCTTTGGACTCTCTAGTCCCTCTCTTGTTCCCGCAAAGAACAAACACACGCAAGCACGTGTAGGCTGTCTAAAAAATCACTAAAAGACAAGCCATTAAAAAGCAGAGTTTCAAGTTCTAGACGCGTAGGCTCGACACCCGCGTCTCAACATCAAGGCGCGTGGGCTCGACACCGCGTCTCAACATCAAGGCGCGTGGGATCGACACCCGTGTCTCAACATCAAGGCGCGTGGGCTCGACACCCGCGTCTCAACATCAAGGCGCGTAGGCTCGACACCCGCGTCTCAACATCAAGGCGCGTGGGCTCGACACCCGCGTCTCGATTATAACCGCCCTGGTTATGGGGCCAGTCGCCGCCCACATAACGGGGGAGGTCAGCCCCTCGTTGTGGAGCATTTTTAGGGGGCACGTTCACCCTAGGACCTCTATAAATAGCCTCGTTTGCTATGAGGTCGAGGCAATCAGAAGAGAGGGGATAGACACAAGGGCGATCAGAAAGGCATCTGGCATCAAGAGGGTCAGAAGATCACAGAGAGAGAAAGACCGAGACAGGAGAAAGAGAGCTAAACTCTTCAACAAGCTCGCTGCGTACGAGTTGTCCTTTGCTACCTTCTCTTTAAGAGTTTTGGTAGACAGAGCTGTGCTACTCCCTCTACCAGCCAAAAAGAAGATTCCCTGACGATCCCGATGGTCATCCGGTCAACGGAGAACAAGATTCACTCTCCACGCCACACGAAGAACCCAGCACTAAAAACAAGGGAGGATTCAAGACTCAACATCCTCCCTCCCTTGTAACTGGAAGGAAAAAACAGTTTTGTTGTAATTTTTTCATCTGATTCAAGGAAAATTTACAGTAAAGACTTCTTTCTCTTTTTTCTGGCGCGTACAAGAGATGGCGACTCCGCTGGGGATACATTTGTCACTGATGAGCAAATCGTGGCGCAGGATGACGTCCTCCGTAAGGGGAAGATGGTCGAATCGCTCATTGTCGAGTTCGACCAGGCGAAGTACGAAGAGTTTCTCTCTTCCGGCTCTAAGAGCCCAAAGACCCGCGTCTGTCGCCGGGTCTCGACGGGAAATGCCCCGAGGCCCGATCTGTGGCTCTCTCGGGCGCTGTTGCTGCCAACTGTGCCAAGCAAGGTACACGCGCCAACGCCTCTCAGAAGGCCCGCGTGGTCCCAGGCACAACTGCCTTTGCGACCAACCGCATCGCAAAGAACACCCGCGTCAGCGTCTCTCAGGAGACCCGCGTGGTTAAAATCTCTGATGTTCAGCATCAGGATGTTGTTGGTCTCTCTCACCTCCGCGACGCAACCGGAACGCTGAGCGTCAAACAGAGGAGACGTGCGCGTCAGCTGCAAGTTGGAACCTCTGGTTGTCTGACTGAGGCTGGACGCAGCATACAAACTGGCGCCTTGCTCGCGCCCCGCGAAGTCCGCGTTTGGCGGCCCAAACGCAAGATTCCTTCAGTTAGGTCCTCTGAGGACCAACTCACCAAACGCCAAGGTGAAGCCTCTGCGCCTTGTCAAGCACAAGAGGCACGCGCCTATAGACGTGGGGCCCAGCAGCCCACTCTCTCTCAAGTGTCTCTCCCCATCTCTTTTACACGCCGGAAAAAGAGAAAGAAGTCTCTACTGTAAAATTTTCCTTGAATCAGATGAAAAAATTACAACAAAACTGCTTTTCCCTTCCAGTTACAAGGGAGGGAGGATGTTGAGTCTTGAATCCTCCCTTTGTTTAATGATGGGTTCTTCGTGTGGGGTGGAGAGTGAATCTTGTTCTCCGTTGACGGATGACCGTCGGGATCGTCAGGGAATCTTCTCTTTGGCTGGTAGAGGGAGTAGCACAGCTCTGTCTACCAAAACTCTCAAAGAGAAGGTTCTGACGATCCTGACGGTCATCCGGTCAACGGAGAACAAGATTCACTCTCCACCGCCACACGAAGAACCCAGCATAAACAAAGGGAGGATTCAAGACTCAACATCCTCCCTCCCTTGTAACTGGAAGGGAAAAGCAGTTTTGTTGTAATTTTTTCATCTGATTCAAGGAAAATTTTACAGTAGAGACTTCTTTCTCTTTTTTCCGGCGCGTACAAGAGATGGCGACTCCGCTGGGGACTACATTGTCACTGATGAGCAAATCGTGGCGCAGGATGACGTCCTCCGTAAGGGGAAGATGGTCGAATCGCTCATTGTCGAGTTCGACCAGGCAAAGTACGAAGAGTTTCTCTCTTCCTGCTCCAAGAGCCCAAAGACCCGCGTCTGTCGCCGGGTCTCGACGGGGAATGGCCCCGAGGCCCGATCTGTGGCTCTCTCGGGCGCTGCTGCTGCCAATTGTGCCAAGCAAGGTACACGGCCAACGCCTCTCAGAAGGCCCGCGTGGTCCCAGGCACAACTGTCTTTGCGACCAACCGCGTCGCACAGAAACACTCGCGTCAGCATCTCTCAGGAGACCCGCGTGGTTAAAATCTCTGATGTTCAGCATCAGGATGTTGTTGGTCCTCTCCACCTCCGCGACGCAACCGGAACGCTGAGCGTCGACAGAGGAGACGTGCGCGTCAGCTGCAAGTTGGAACCTCTGGTTGTCTAACTGAGGCTGGACGCAGCATACAAACTGGCGCCTTGCTCGCGCCCCGCGAAGTCCGCGTTTGGCGGCCCAAACGCGAGATTCCTTCAGTTAGGTCCTCTGAGGACCAACTCACCAAAGTGACCAAACGCCAAGGTGAAGCCTCTGCGCCTTGTCAAGCACAAGAGGCACGCGCTTATAGACGTGGGGCCCAGCAGCCCACTCTCTCTCAAGTGTCTCTGCCCCGAACACCAAGCAGCAACGCGACAGGCGCGTCTTGTCTCAACAGAGACGTCAGACGCGCGCTGAACAGCTGCGGCGCGAGAACCGCGTCCCTGAAGCCTGCGTCCAGGCTGTACAGCACGTGGATGCCTCCCGTCTTCGACATTGCGAGGTTAATCTTTTCAATCCCCCTCCCATGGACTTGAGGGATTATTGACGAAGAAAAAGAAGTGCCAATCAGGCCACTTCGTCGTGTTGCTGCCAACGGCTCATCCATATGCTCTCTGAGTGCCGTTGCGGATCAGGCGTACATCAGCAGTCTTAGTCAGACAGCGGACTGATTCCCCCGTCAGCTAAAAGAAGACGCTCCCACAGAAGGAGAACCTTCTCTGACGTTGAGTACCCGGAGCTCACTGCGAATATGACAAGCAGGAGCAAGGGAAAACAACCTACAGTCAGCTCAGATGAGTCTGACTCTGAACCGGAAGGGGTGTATCAACACACTCACACCCGGACTGGGGCCATCCCCCAATTGACTATAATGCCTTAGCCCATGGCATTAAAGTGAATGATTCTCACTCCGCCGTAGCGGAATCGAGGGCTTCGAACTCTTCCGTCGAGAAGGAGACCTCTGCCTACATGACAGGCACTCCTGAGGAGACGGCTAAACGTTTAGAACAGATCCAGAAGGCACAAATGGATATGATTCTTTCTCAGCAGGAATCTATCAATTCCTTAAGCAGGCAATTGCATAGCTGCTCGAAGACAGGATGAGGTCTCCTCCTAAAAAGTCAAAGGGCAAAGGGAGAAAGGGAGAAAGTTCATCTTCCGAACCTTCTGAGGAGACGCGGCGATCTACTTCCGGCTCGTCCAAGTCCTCGTCGCAAGTAAAGGGCGACCAAGACCGGGGAAGGCTCATGCTAGAAGAATGAGTCAACTGGAGCGACGCCTCGAGGCCCTTGCCAATCGCAAAGACCTCCAAGAAGTAGGAGTGGTCCGGCCCTACCCGGCTGAATGGGACTTGGTTCCGTACCCGCCCAAGTTCAAAGCTCCAACTCTCCAAGCCTTTGATGGGAAGGGGTCACCCAACAGCACATCTACTACTTAAAATCCCAAACCGGGAATGTAGTAGACAACGATGCCATCCTGGCGCGTCTATTCATCGGCACCTGAAAGGGGTGGCCTTGAATGGTTCATGAAGCTCCCAGAAGGTTCTATCAAGAACTGGGGCGATTTGGAGAAGCTGTTCTTAACACGCTTCTTCGAAGATGACTCGGAAGTCACGATGCCCACCCTTTTGGGAAAAGCAGTTTTGTTGTAATTTTCATCTGATTCAAGGAAAATTTTACAGTAGAGACTTCTTTCTCTTTTTTCTGGCGCGTACAAGAGATGGCGACTCCGCTGGGGACTACATTTGTCATGATGAGCAAATCGTGGTGCAGGATGACGTCCTCCGTAAGGGGAAGATAGTCGAATCGCTCATTGTCGAGTTCGACCAGGCGAAGTACGAAGAGTTTCTCTCTTCCAGCTCCAAGAGCCCAAAGACCCGCGTCTGCTGCCGGGTCTCAACGGGGAATGGCCCCGAGGCCCGATCTGCGGCTCTCTCGGGCGCTGCTGCTGCCAATTGTGCCAAGCAAGGTACACGCGCCAACGCCTCTCAGAAGGCCCGCGTGCTCCCAGGCACAACTGCCTTTGCGACCAACCGCGTCGCACAGAACACCCGCGTCAGCGTCTCTCAGGAGACCCGCGTGGTTAAAATCTCTGATGTTCAGCATCAGGATGTTGTTTGTCTCTCTCCACCTCCGCGACGCAACTGGAACGCTGAGCGTCGACAGAGGAGACGTGCGCGTCAGCTGCAAGTTAGAACCTCTGTGTTGTCTGACTGAGGCTGGACGCAGCATAAAACTGGCGCCTTGCTCGCGCCCGCGAAGTCCACGTTTGGTGGCCCAAACGCGAGATTCCTTCAGTTAGGTCCTCTGAGGACCAACTCACCAAACGCCAAGGTGAAGCCTCTGCACCTTGTCAAGCACAAGAGGCACGCGCCTATAGACGTGGGGCCCAGCAGCCCACTCTCTCTCAAGTGTCTCTGCCCCGACACACCAAGCAGCAACGCGACAGGCGCGTCTTGTCTCAACAGAGACGCCAGACGCGCGCTGAACAGCTGCGGCGCGAGAACCGCGTCCTGAAACCTGCGTCCAGGCTGTACAGCACGTGGATGCCTCCCGTCTTCGACGTTGCGAGGCTAATCTTTTCAATCCCCCTCCATGGACTTGAGGGATTATTTGACGAAGAAAAGAAGTGCCAATCAGGCCACTTCGTCGTGTTGCTGCAACGGCTCATCCATATGCTCTCTGAGTGCCGTTGCGGATCAGGCGTACATCAGCAGTCTTTAGTCAGACAGCTGACCCTGATTCCCCCATCAGCTAAAGAAGACGCTCCCACAGAAGGAGAACCTTCTCTGACGTTGAGTACCCGGAGCTCACTGCGAATATGACAAGCAGGAGCAAGGAAAAACAACCTGCAGTCAGCTAGATGAGTCTGACTCTGAACCGGAAGGGGTGTATCAACACACTCGCACCCGGACTGGGGCCATTCCCCAATTGACTATAATGCCTTAGCCCATGGCATTAAAGTGAATGATTCTCACTCTGCCGTAGCGGAATCGAGGGCTTCGAACTCTTCCGTCGAGAAGGAGACCTCCGCCTACATGACAGGCACTCCTGAGGAGACGGCTAAACGTTTAGAACAGATCCAGAAGGCACAAATGGATATGATCTTTCTCAGCAGGAATCTATCAATTCCCTTAAGCAGGCAATTGCACAGCTACTCGAAGACAGGAGGAGGTCTCCTCCTAAAAAGTCAAAGGGCAAAGGGAGAAAGGGAGAAAGTTCATCTTCCGAACCTTCTGAGGAGACGCGGCGATCTACTTCCGGCTCGTCCAAGTCCTCGTCGCAAGTAAAGGGCGACCAAAACCCGGGGAAGGCTCATGCTAAAAGAATGAGTCAACTGGAGCGACGTCTCGAGGCCCTTGCCAATCGCAAAGACCTCCAAGAAGTAGGAGTGGTCCGGCCCTACCCGGCTGAATGGGACTTGGTTCCGTACCCGCCAAGTTCAAAGCTCCAACTCTCCAAGCCTTTGATGGGAAGGGGTCACCCAACCAGCACATCTACTACTTAAAATCTCAAACCGGGAAGTAGTAGACAACGATGCCATCCTGGCGCATCTATCATCGGCACCCTGAAAGGGTTGGCCTTTGAATGGTTCATGAAGCTCCCAGAAGATTCTATCAAGAACTGGGGCGATTGGAGAAGCTGTTCTTAACACGCTTCTTCGAAGATGACTCGGAAGTCACGATGCCCACCCTTTTGGCTACTAAACAGCGAAAGGGAGAGTCCGTTAAGTCTTTCGTGGAAAGGTTTCGGAACGTGGCACTCCGGTGTCCAAGCGGTATGACCCAGGCCACCCTGGTGGAAACATGCCGCCACAATCTTCAAACCTCACTCCTTGCTCAAATAGGAGTTGCTGAAAGCCGCATCTGGAAGCAATTAGTCCAACAAGGTGAACAGGCTGAGGAGATTGTCGCCCGCGTCAGAGCGGAGGAAGGTAAGCCTAGGCCGGAAAGGTCGACAAGGCGTGCGCCAGACACATCCCTTCAAACAAAGCGGAAGGATAATTTGGCAACGGAGACCAAATCTCCCGCCAAACCTCAATCAGGCAAGGCGAGTGGCTCTTAAGTCAGCCGCGCCAACAAGCAATATTCCTTCAAGGAAGAACATGTCGATTCACTCTTTAAACTACTCAACAAGAGCAACCGACTGAAGCTCCCTGAAGCTAGGCGCCCGAGGAAGTCGGCAAGACCGACAATCCCACCTATTGCTTGTACCACAGGATGCTGGGGCACCCTACTAAGAGCTACTACGTCTTCAAGGACATCCTTCAAGCTCTGATTGACGCGGAGGTGTTAAAACTCCTACCAGAGCAGAAGAAGGTGACGGCTAATGTGACGTCAGTTCTCCAGTTTGGAAGACAACCCCCAACGCCTGCAGAGGTGGTCCCTATCCCAAGAGGAGAGCTGAGAGTGGTCAACACAGACCCTCACCAGCAGCAAGCGAAAGGTTGGTACCGTTCCTACACCTCAAGGGGAAACCAGTGGTCCACCCTGACCTTGTCAATGAACAGCAATGGACTACTGTGACCAACAGGAAATCCAAAGGCAAGGCAAAGGCCTCATCCTGCAATGTGGTGGGTGCCTCCTCTCGAGAAGCCGAGACTGATGTTCCCTCGTTAAACCGACTCAGAGGAAGAAATAATAGTCTTGGCCGCAGAGCCCAACCAACCGATGGCGGGAACCCGTTCGGGACAGCCGTACTTGAAGCAGTATGGCGAGATGGCGGTAGTCCCTCCACAACCAGCTGCAGAACTAACCAAGCCCTCCACAAGACAACCTGGGAGAAACAGAAAAGAAACTCGGTTTCTGAGTTCTTTCGAAAGGTATGACGGAAGGGTCCACGACACCTTACCGCTTTGATGTCCTGGCTCAACTAGCCAACATCCGGCACGCATTACCTTGTATGAATTCTTAGACTATCAAAGTCGACCAGAGAAGCTCTATAAGAAGCTCTGGCAAATGCCGAGGTCTTCATGACCCAGGTGCCGAAGGAGGAAGATGTAGAGGATTGCCTCCACACTCCCCAAGTGCTCCCTGCATTACCTTCACAGCAGATGATATGCAGGTTAAAGGGAAGCATGATCGACCCCTGTATTTCACAGGGTATATTGGATCGTCTGAGGTGAACCGCATTCAGGTGGGATCCAGGGTCCGCGTTGAGCATCATGCCTCGCCGGGTCATGCAACATCTGGGCATTCCTACTCATCGTTTGAGCCCTACTCAGACAACTATCTATGGGTTCAATGCCAACCAGACCCGTCCGATGGGAAAAATCAAGCTCAAATGCCAGATTGGAAGCCTCAAGTCGGAAGTGACATGCTACATCATCGACGCCGACACTTCCTACAATCTATTGCTGGGACGACCGTGGATTCACCACAACTCCATCGTTCCCTCCACTCTCCCACCAAGTCATGAAATACATTGACGGGAGTGGAAAGGTGCAGACGTTGATTGCCGAAAGGTATCCGTTCAAAGGGGTCGAGAATTATTTCACCGACTCTTTGCTGTACCAAGATCGGTGGAGACGGATGAAGTCCCGCGACCAGAGGAGCCAGACTCTGGTAACGAAGCTGACACCGAGCCCGAGAAAGAAGAGTGCCTGTGGGAGTTAGAACCACTTGTAAAGAGCATAATAAGCTCGATGTTGATAATACCACCGACGATGTAGGCGGTTGGTATATTAATGAAGATTTAGATTTGCGTATTTTCTGTGTTTGCTTCTGATTCAGTACCATCAGACACTAGCACCGAAGTAGACGATGACCCCTGGTCGACAATAGATGCTTTGACAACATTGCATGTACCAGTGAAGTCGTCCTTCGAGACATACCAAGATAATGGTAATGCGCAAGAATCTATATTTATAGTTCCAGCAAGACGGAAAGGCCAAAACCAATTCTTTTTGGGCGAATCTTGTCTGAAACCAACGCCCCGCGAAGAATCGGAAGGCGAGGAGGAATCCCCTCAGTTCGGTCATTATGAACCAAAAGCACTCAAAATGATGAGATGCATGGGGTACGACCTGACCAACAGACCGGGTTGAACTTCGGCAAAGGAAGGAGGACGCTGCTTCGATCCTTTGTGCCGAAAGGGAAGGCCCCCGATTATTATCATCAGACGCGCCGGGGGTTGGGCTATGTATCAACTCCAGTCCCATCAGCCTCCGATTCTCAGGAATCGTCGAGCAACGATTACTCTTCAGACACATCATCTTGGGAGTCAGATGTCAGTGTCGGCAACATCTTCAAGGAACTTTCAGTAAAATGGTTTCGACAAACCACATGGAAGATGGAAATGAAGAAATGATCCAATCTGATACAGATCCTGGATCAAACATTTAAATGCTCTTTGGGACACTCGCTTTGAACAGCGCGAGCCCCCACAGAAGACAAGGTTATTCAGATCAACCTAGGAGATGAGGCTAACCCTAAGCCCATCTTCATAAGTGACGGCCTGTCACCTTCGGAGAAAAAAGAATCGAATATCTCTTGTACAAGAATATATAGACGTCTTCGCCTGGAATTATGAGGACTTGCCAGGACTCGATCCTCAGGTGGCTATGCACCGTCTAACATCAATCCGGACGTAAAGCTGTCAAACAACAGCAGCAAACGACGGTTTCGTCCAGAAATAATGGAGGCAATTCAATCAGAAGTCAGAAAACTTATTGATTCTGGCTTCATCAGGGAAGAACAACATCCCGACTGGTAGCCAACATCGTCCCGTCGCCAAGAAGAACGGGAAGATCCGGATGCATCGACTTCCGCGATCTAACGAGGCTGCCCCAAGGACGAATTTTCCCATTGCGATCACAGATTGTCATGATTGACAATACTTGTGGATTCGAACGAATGTCCTCATGGACGGATTCTCAGGATACAATCAAATCAAAATGTATCCTGATGATGAAAAGCATACCTCCTCAGGGACACTATAGGGGTATATGGCTACAACGTCATGGCCCTTCGGAACTGAAAAATGCAGAGGCCAAATACCAAAGGGCCATGAACGCCATTTTCCATCAGCAAATACGCAAAACGGTGGAATGTTATGTGATGACATCACGGTAAAAAGCCGCACTAAAGGGGATCACATAGCGGACCTGAAGGTGGTCTTCGACATCATGCGGGCTCATCAATTGAAGATGAATCCCACAAAGTCCTTCATGGGGGTGGCCAGTGGCAAATTCTTAGGATTTGTTGTAACATCCACCGGAATTCACTTGGACCCGGAAAAGGTTCGCGCTAAAGGAGATGCAACCCCCGAGAAATCTCAAAGAACTCAGGGGATTGCAGGGACGATTGGCGTACATCCGCTAGTTTATCTCAAACCTTTCCGGAAGATGCCAACCCTTCGCTAAGGTAATGAAGAAGGGTGTCTCATTCATTTTAGGATGACGCTTGCCAACAAGCGTTCGAGGAAATCTAGCAATACCTCACCCAACCACCAGTCCTTGCAGCTCCGGTATCCGGAAAGCCTTTCCTGGTGTACGTCGGGCAATGGATCATTCTTTGGAGCTCTATTAGCTCAGAATGATGATCACGACGAGAGCAAGCAATCTACTATTTGAGTAGAACAATGATCGGAGCCGAACATCGGTACAACCCGATCGAGAAGGAATGTTTGGCATTAGTGTTCGCCATTCAGAAAATGCGACACTATCTGGTAGGCCAAACTATAAACGTCATATCAAAAGTCAACCCCTGAGGTTACTTATGACTAAGCCTCCATCATTGAACGGCCGGCTGGCAAAATGGGCCATATTGCTATCCCAATATGAGATGCACTTTTTACCACAAAAGGCCATTAAGGAACAAGCAGTGGCGGATTTCCTTGCTGAGCACCCAGATCCGAGGGCAGCCAAAATCTACGAGGATCTACAGATGAAGTTGCTGAAGTCTGCCTGACTCAGACATCGTTCGAAAGTCAAGTATGGCAAACTTTTCTTCGACGGTGCATCAAGAACAAGCCCAAAGGGACACGTAGAGCGGGGGTAGGAGTAGTACTCGTATCCCCACAAAATTATGTGATTCCCCGAGCTGTCTCATTAACTGAGCCTTGTTCCAACAATTGGGGAGTACAACGCTCTTTTGATTGGGATGCAAATTCGCCGATGAGATGGCGTTAAAAATCTAAGGCATACGGCGACTCTAAACTCATCGTCAGCCAAGTTCGCGGGGAGTACGAAGTCAGACATGAGGACCTAGTACCCTACCACAACGCAACTATCCGCATGGCCGAGGGGTTTACAAGCTTCTACATAGACCATGTACCGCGCAGGCAAAATGCGCACGCGGATGCACTCGCATCCCTCGCGGCCTCCTTAGCTCTTCCAGCTGGAGCAATGGAGAAGATATTCGTCTACAGCCACGACCTGTATTGCCTGAGAAATGCTCTCGAGGGCTATCAGGAGTCAAAGGGAGATTGTCAAGGCAAAGAAGCACTGGAATTGTCAAACCGGTCCAGAGCTAAAGACTGGCGATTCCCTACATTGATTTCGTCTTATACGACATTCTGCATGAAGACATCAAAAGAGGCGGCTGCCATTCGAAAGAAAGCCCCCAAATTCTATTATAATGCGATTACGCGAACATTGTATCGTCGATCGCATGAGGGGATCTTGTTTCGGTGCCTTCACCAAAAGAAGCCCAAGAGGTATGGAGAGAAGCCACGACGGTATGTGTGGAGCCCATCAACCTGGCCCAAAACTGGCACATCGACTCCAAGATTGGGTATTATTGGCCCAAGATGGTTGCCGACGCCGTCACCTATGCTAAAAGATCGCCACGCTTGTCAAGTGCATGGGGATTTCATCCATCAAGCACCAGGGTATTCTTGTATGACCCGGGAAGGAGGGAGACAGGAATTGCAGTAAAAGTTTTCCTTGAATCAAATGAAAAAGATTACAACAAAAACTGTTCTTCCGGTTACAAGGGAAGGAGAATATTGAATCTTGAATTCCCCCTTTGTTTAAGGCTGGGTTCTTGTGTGGCGGTGGAGAGTGAATCTTGTTCTCCGTTGACCAGATGACCGTCCTTCAGGGATCTCCTCTTCGGCCGGTAGAAAGAGTGACACAGCTCTGTCTACCAAAAACTCTAAAAGAGAAGGTAGGCGAAAGCTAGCTCGTACGCAGCGAACTTGCTGAAGAGTTGGTCGGCTTCCTCTCTCTCTGTCGCCGATCGATTCTTTTCTCTCCTCCCCCAAAATTCGACCCCTTCTTTATAGCAAAACAGGGCTATTTATAGAGGTCTCAGGGGTGTACGTGCCCCCTAAGAACGCTCCACCATGAGGGCCAACTTCCCCGCTACATGGGCGGTAACTAACCCACGTTGCCTGCTAAAGACACGCCACGATGGGGGCTAATTTCCCTTACGTGTGTGCAATGATTTGGTCCCTTAACCAAGGCGGTTATAACTGAGACGCGGGTATCAGGCCGACGCGCCTTGATGCTGAGACGCGGGCGTTAGTCCCTCACGTCTTGATGCTGAGACGCGGGTGTCCGAGTGAACGCGCCTTGATGCTGAGACGCGGGTGTCGAGCCAACGCGCCTTGATGCTGAGACGCGGGTGTCGAGCCAACGCGCCTTGATGTGAGACGCAGGTGTTAGTCCTTGCGTTAGAGCTTGAACCTTTGCTTTCAATAGCTTGTCCTCTAGTAACTTTGAACAGCCTACAGAACCCCCTCCAAAGTTTTCGATATTCGCAGTTAACTGGGACGGATTTCGAAATACTTTGGATTTTAGCTGTATTTGCTTTCATGGACATGGACTGTTAATGCTCCGGGTTTGATCTTATCTGGAGTTGGTCTTCGTGAGTGTACTGTTGAACTCTTTGAGGCCACCAGAGTTGATCGTGTTGAGTGTCTAGATACACAGTCTAAACCTCCCGATTGCTTTTAGTCTGTCATGGGTGTGCTTTAAGCCAGGAGTGGGTGGTCATCTGCTTGCGTCAGTGTACTGTTGAACTGATTTTGCAGAGGCCGAACGCAGGTTCTTTTCAAAAAGCCGAGATGGTACTGCTTTAAAGACGCGATTTCTGTAGAGTGCGTCTTTGGCCAATGGAAACGCGCGCTGATCTTCTTTGTTTAGCTGTGGATGAATTCAACTTTCCTGATCACTGGCTGTGAATACTGAACTTAGGTAAGACTAAAGTTCTTTATGAGACGCGGCGTCGAGCTTGATGAGACGCGGCATTGATCCATAGAGTGAGACGCAGTCATCCGTCCATAGGAGCTTAGATAGGACTAAGTCCTTTTGATGAGACGCATCGTCAGTCACAGGGTGAGACGCAGTCATCATTCCATAGGAACTCAGACTTCACTAAGACCAGCGTCAATCCATAGGGAGACGCGGGTCATCAGTTCATAAGAACTCAGATAGAACTAAGTCCTTTGAGACGCGGCATTGATCCGTGGGGACAAACGCGGGCTTTGAGTAACGCGAATTTGTCCTGTCAATGAAGACGCGACTTGAGCGGATGTGAGGGACGCAGCCTTGGTATTTCCACTAATCTCAGAATGGACTAAGTGTTTTCCCTTAAAAAGGGCCCCGTTTGCTGAAGGGACGCGACTTTGAGTCACGTGGACGCTCCTTTAAAACGCAGGTGAACGCCTTCCAATTGGAGAAAGGTGACGCAGATTCTTGGACGCGGCTTTCCCATCTGCGTTCAATGCAGCCGGACGCGGCATCCTATCTGCGTTTAATGCAGCCTGATTTAAAGATTTTCAGAGATCTTTGACCGTCAAGTCTTCGCCGACGATTGGGAAAACCGGGTCATCCGTTGTTTCCCGAAGCAGTTGTCCACGCGTCGGTTTTCCATTGGGCTTGGGTGTTAATGCCCTTTAATGCAAAACCGACGCTGACGGTTTGAGATCAGTGCCTGCGATGCTTTCCGAAGCGATTCCACACGTCAGCCTCCCGTTGGGTTTGGCGGTCGTGCGGTTCATTAAGGCCGGCGATTTTAATAATGAACCATTAATGACCGTTATCAGGAGTTGCCTATAATAGGACTCACCCCCTTTCTTTAACAGCGGCTGCTAGACCGTGCTCTGTTTGAGAACGAGTACCCTGAGGGACTCTGCCTTCTCCCTTCAAGGACCCTATCAGGGGTTTGCCTCCATGGATGAAGGTGCCTCTGTGGATGAAGATGACCCAGAGCTTTCATGCTTCTGTTTGGTCTCTTCAATGGATTATCACTGTCAAGTGATTTTAATGGCTGGAAGCATCTCTTTGAGCACTTTTTACATCCGCGTTCAACGCAGATAGTTCAACTCTTAACAGGGGCTTCTCGTGGGTATGCCATGCCCACTTACCATGACATTTTAGATCCAATCAAGTTTGATTTTCAGTATGCCCCTTAAAAGAGATATCATCTGGGACCTTCTTGTGAAGTTGTGGTTGGTGCATTCCTTCTGGAATTTGCGCCGCCGACTTAAACTTCCTTGGACGCGAGTATAGAAGTCTTTGGTGCTTGGCCGCGCGTTTACTCATGAAGCTCGCGTTTAAGGCCACTGACTTGGATGAATTCCAACTCGGGTTGAAGGCTTCAGACCCGAATCTTGCAACTCTTGTTCCTCCAACAGAGAGATGGCAGTTTTCGGCGTCTGAGTCTTATCGTGTCTCGCAGATGCAAATCTTAGACTGCGTTTGAATCCTGTGTGTGCGTCGCAGTCACCGCGAGGATTTGGTTTGCTGCGCGGATCATTCCCGCCGTCCGCAGTCTTTGACAATTCGTTGCGCAGATGATTTCCGCGTCTGCAGTCTTGACAAATAGCGCGTCTGTGACTTAGTTTTTCTTCTGTCGAAGTGTACTAAGCTCTGAATTGTCTGATTCCCTGTTGCTTTTTTTTGCAGGTAGGCTTGGTCATCCTTCTTCATGTTCGCTAAGTCCGTGGGAGAATATATCGGGACGGCCAACTTGTTCGATGTTCATCCACAAGGGAATATATTATGGTCCTCGTCGTCCACAAGGGAATATATTATGTCCCTGACGAGGAATCGACTCTCGCCAAGGTCTCTTCAGATCCACTGCACCAATCATGCCTGCTGGCAAGAGATGGTCAGGGTAAGTATGGCGGCGAGGAGGTTACGGTGGACACGGCGGCAGGTAGGATCCTCTTCCTCTCCCACCCCAGAAGTAACATCAAGGACTCCTCATGTCTGCTGGATGGTCTGCTGGGGAAGAGATGTTCTCATAAAACGAAGGGTTGCCGGACTTTCTACTGCCACCGGACCTCAAGAACACCATTGCTCTTAGCTTAGTCAGCTAGGGCTCTTTCGATGTTTACATCATGCATCGTGGTGTAACCAGCTTCTATTGTAGCCACAAAACATCGCGCACTTGGAATCAGACGAGGCCTTTAAGGAGTGAGTGCAACCTCTGAGAGGGAGAGGGACTTCTTTGTACTCCTTAATTGTAACACTCATCTTATTGTAAGAGAGCGTTTTGACTGTAACACTCAATCTTATTGTATAAGAGAGCGTTTTTGTATCACTTTCATGTATCTGAAAATAAAAAAAGTGACACTTCACTTTTTGCCTCTTCCATCGTCTTGAACTTTTTGTCTTCAGTTAGACGCATAGAAGCAAAGAGACTTTGACTTTGTCAAAATTATGATGAAAAAATACTGTCAGAGGTGTAATATTAACTTGACAGAGGTGAAATTTTTGATGGACCGCCAATTTATAAGAGAAAGTGACAAGTAGAATTGGTACCCCCAGGGAGGGTGAACTTTTATCAAGTGTTTGGGATTAACTTGATTGAGCTCAACTGGGGATGTAACGCCCGATCCGGCGGGTACGGAGACGTTACTGCGACGTACATACGCAGGTCGGAAATACCCTCATGTATATACGCTAAGCATCAGTACAGGCAAGTAAAGAGTACGGAAGCACGTGGCAATCATACATTCCAACATAAAGATTACAAAGTTATCACTGAGCGTGATATACTTGGTACATGTACATTATATCACAGCCAGAAATAAAGTGAAATTACAATTGTACAGCAAAAGGTGCTCACGGGCTGAAGAAGAAGATCTCCGAGCTAGCAGGAAGGATCAGGAACAGAAGGAGCTAGGACAATCAGCATGCTCCGAGAGACAAGCTTGATCTTCAGTGGAGGGCTCCTCTTCAATCCAAGCTTCAGAACCTGAACATGCAAGTTCAGGGGAGTCAGAACTCCCTAACAAATATGCAGGTGAAAGCCAAATGTCATGAAGAGATAAGTATATGCAAGTATTGATATGATCAAACAATATTAAACATCAAAAACTGTGTTGAGAGAGAGAGAGCATGTACAGGAAACACGAAATGGAGGCTGAAATGAAAGTAATAAGGCCTGAATAAATCGATTCAGCCATTCTGTTATATTTATACTTATTACTCGATCTACCCATATGTCTAGGTATGTGTAATAGCGTCCCAGCACACATATATCCACATAGGAGTAAATCGAGGCTGTTATTGGAAACCAACGGGGGTATCAACGAACAATGTTTACAGTGGGTCCCGTGCTTGCCCGGGACCACGGTCTATGACATTCCGTTACTGGTGCTCGGAACCAGCCGCAAGGCGTACATGAGGGTCTTATGGAATGCCCTTATCAAGATGGTACCAGGAATGAGGGAGCCAGCACTCCCCTCGGTCGCCTGGAGGCCCACAGGTCAGACCGGAAATTTAGTTGCACAACATACCTAGTGCCACTGTAAACATGAACATATATTGATAGCCGCATGTTTCCCCCGACCCGATGCAAGTTGTCTCGTTTTATGTATTCTTTAGATAGTTATCAGATTTCGGGAATGAGCAGGAGCAAGTCAGGAATATTATGAAGACAGGAGTATCAGGAGTACAATTTGTACTATCACGTGAATTAAGTTTGTAAAACATGATGTCCGGTGATCATTCCCGTTATCGTGATAGTTATAAGAGTCAAGTGTACCATGCCTGGTGTCAAGAGATAGCATGACAAGAGGTGATATTCGTCAAGTGACAAGTCATGTAATAACAATATATAATACATGTCCCGAGGATATGGTTCATATATAAAGAAGTGATTAACCACAGCGAACAGTCAAGATTAGTCGACTAGGGAGAACAAGTAGTCGACTTATGAAGGAGTTAGTCGACTACAGAGGAGGGACAAGTCGACTAATAAGGTTGCGTTTGGTAGGATCGCGTCTTCAGAAAAATGGCGCGTCTTCAGAAAAGGTTAGTCGACTAGGGAAAAATGGGTAGTCGACTAATAAGGTCGCGTCTCAGAGAGCCGCGTCTTCAGGAAAAAGTTAGTCGACTAGGGGAAAAAGATAGTCGACTAATAAGGCCGCGTCTCAGAAAGCCGCGTCTTCAGGAAAAAGTTAGTCGACTAGGGGAAAAAGATAGTCGACTAATAAGGCCGCGTCTCAGAAAGCCGCGTCTTCAGGAAAAAGTTAGTCGACTAGGAAAAAAAGATAGTCGACTAATAAAGGGTTCTAGTCGACTAATAACTGGGTCAAGTCGACTAACAGAGTGCAAACAGAGAGCAGAACCTGACTTTTGAGGGTTGCATTTATTGATAAAAATTACAAGTATGAAATAGTTATCCATGTCTTGGCGAGTAGAGTTACTCGCCTAAATGTTCCTTTGATGCGTCCGACGAAGAAAAGCTCGGCCCCAATCCAAAAGGAGGGTACCGGCCTTAGAGTCTTGCCAACGGAGAAGAGCGCGGCCCCAATCCGAAAGGAGTGGCCGGCCTTCACAAGGGAGGGAGGTTGATGGTGCAAGTATAGTTCACTTTGACAAAATGGGATTTTGCAAACGATGTTACGGGGGACGAATCTATAGTTCGTCGGAAAGAGGATGACGAGGAGGTGAAGATGGTATGCTTGGTGGTGGCTACGGTGGTGCAGGTGGTGGTGAAGTTTGATGGAGAGGATGGGTTGCTTTGATGTTTCTTGGTGAAAAGAGGTTGAAGAAGATGGTGTAGTTGTTGGAAATGGAGGAGGAGATGGAGGGGAAGAAGGTGGAAGAGTTGGTGGAGTTATTGGTGGTGAAAAGATGGAGAAAATGGGTTGTGATGGCCAGCCAAGAAGCTTGGGCTGCTGTTTTTGGTGGCTCCTGCTGCTGCAAATGAAGGAGGAGAAGAGAAAGTGAAGGAGAGAGAAGATGGGAGAGTATATATATAAAGGGGGGAAATAATATAATAATGTGCCATCTCCACTATGAATGAAACTTGGCGTTTCCTTCCAAAGAATGTCGCGTCCCCAAGACAATCAAAGCTGCATCTAGGCAAATAAGGAGCCAACGTGGAAATCAAGGTTGCGTCCAGAAGAAAACGCAAAAGTTGCGTTTAAAAGAAAAGACAAAAAGGCATGGTTGATTGGACCTGAGTTAATTTAGCCCATAAGCATTAAATGCAGTATGGAGAGGATCACTGCATTTAATGATGAATCCAGTTGGCGAAACTCGCGTTTAAGGAAGGAGAGAGAAAATGAAAAAAAGAGAAAAGTGGAATATTTGGATAAATTCCCGGTATCTGGGAAAATACCGAAAACTCCGGAAAAGTCCAAAAATTGAAGTATCTCAAAAAGTCTCCCAAAAATTCTCAAAAATAATAAATATTATTTTAAGATTTTTAGTGAAATCGGTTTTCAGAAATTCAATCTCATTTTCAAGATAAAAATCCTGAAATCCACTGTAGACGGTGTCTACACCGGGTAGGCCAGATTTTGATAAATTCTAAAAATTCTCAAAAAAATCATTTAGATAGAAAACATGATTTTAAGAAATACTGTGAAAGCCGTTTCTAGATTTCCATCTCCGTTTGTAAATTAAAATCCGAGAGTCGGTCAGCGACACTGGTCGACACCGGTTTTGAAGATTTGCAATTAAATTCTGAAAAATTCCAGAAAATCATGAAAAATTTAGAATATTAAAAATAATATTTGAAACTAAAATCGGTCAAATCTGAATACTGAAAAGGTCAAATCATGCAGTACTGCTATATGAGTAAGAATTTAAATAAGAAAAAAAATAAAATAATAAAATAAAAATAAAATAAAAAATACGCTCCAAAAATCAGGATACATAACTGGGTACGTATACCGAGGATGGGGTGTTACAATCCATCCACCTTATCAAAAAATTTCGTCCTCGAAATTTCGATAATGGGGATGTGAAGGCAGGAAGGAATAGGGGTAAGGAATTTTACCAACTAAGATGGAAAGAGTTGGGGGTAACGTTCACGAATAATATCCTCTCGTTCCCACGTAGCTTCTCCTGGGGCATGCCTATTCCAAGATACCAGTACCAATGGAATTTCCCGATTTTTCAATGCTTTAACACTTCTGTCCAGAATGGCCATCGGCTGCTCTTTGTAGGATAAATCTGGTTGTAATTCTAATTCTGAGTGATCTAGAATGTGACTCTCATCCTTGACATACTTTCTCAATTGTGATACATGGAATACATTATGTACTCCTTCTAAGGATGGTGGCAATGCCTATCGGTAAGCAACATCTCCCACACGATCCAAAATTTCAAATGGGCCGATGTATCTTGGACTAAGTTTTCCGCGAGAACCGAATCGGATTACCCCTTTGGTTGGTGATATCCTTAAAAATACGTGATCACCTGTTCTGAATTCCAACGGTCTTCTATTAGTGTCTGCCCAACTCTTCTGTCGGCTCTGTGCTGCCCGGAGATGATCTCTTATAATTCGGACTTTATCTGTTGTCTGAACTAGAATATCAGGTCCCATAAGTCTTCTTTCGCTAACTTCGTCCCAACATATCGGCGACCTGCATTTTCTGCCATATAATGCCTCAAATGGTGCCATTTTGATACTGGCCTGATAGCTGTTATTATAAGAGAATTCTACCAAATGAATATAGTCTTCCCATGACCCTTTAAATTCTATCATACAGGCTCGCAACATGTCTTCAAGGATTTGGATAGTTCGTTCAGATTGTCCATCTGTCTGAGGATGATATGAGGTACTGAATTTCAGACGAGTTCCCAAATTTTCTTGGAGACTTTCCCAGAAATGTGATCAGAATCTCGTGTCTCTATCTGACACGATGCTAACTGGAATTCCATGCAGACGAACGATTTCTTTCATATATTTATCTGCAAGAACTTCTGTTGACTGACCTACTCTGAAGGGTAGAAAGTGAGCTGCTTTTATGAGGCGGTCAACGATCACCCATACTGCATTGTTACCCTTAGGACTGCGGGGTAGAGCTGTAACAAAATCCATGGTGATATGTTCCCACTTCCATTTGGGTATCGGCAATGGTTGTAGAAGTCCAGCTGTTCTCTGATGTTCTGCCTTTATTTGCTGACAAACCAAGCATTTTGCCACATACTGGGCTATCTCCCTCTTCATGGCATTCCACCAAAACTTCTGCTTTAAGTCTTGATACATTTTATTTCCTCCTGGGTGTATGGAATAAGCTGAACTGTGTGCCTCTGCCAAAACTTTCTGCCGAACTTCCCCTTGGGGTACACAAATTCTGTCACCAAAATAAAGTGCATCATCCGAATGAATACAAATATCAGTCCTTAATCCAGCTTCTACTTGAGCCCTGAATTTCTGCAATCTGGGGTCCCCCTTTTGGCTTCCTTAATTTCATTTATCAGGGTCGGTTGAATCTGGAAGGTCATTAGTTGACCTGACTCATTAGTCCCTTGTATTAGCATCAAGTCTCGCTTTATGATTTCCCGAAGCAATTCCTCCTGTTGAGTAAGTTGTAATAATACTCTGTTCTCTGGTCTCCTGCTTAATGCATCTGGGACTGTGTTGTCCTTACCAGGGTGGTACTGTAAGTCTATGTCATAGTCGGCCATCAATTCAAGCCACCGCCGTTGCCTCATGTTTAATTCTTTCTGTGTGAAGATATACTTAAGGCTCTTATGATCAGTATAGATCAATACTTTGTCCCCCAGAAGGTAGTGTCTCCAGATTTTCAATGCAAATATTACCGCCGCCAGTTCTAAGTTTGGGTAATTTCTCTCATGTGGTTTCAATTGCCTAGATGCATAAGCTATGACATGACCATGCTGCATTAATACACATCCTAGGCCTTTTCCGAATGCATCACTATATATAACCATCCCTCCTGTTCCCGAGGGAGTCTTCAGGATTGGAGCTGAAATTAGTCTTTTCTTTAATTGCTCAAATGCTGCAGTACATTCTTCTGACCATAGGTACCTTTCCCCTTTTCTGGTGAGCTTTGTTAATGGGGCTGCAATTTTGGAAAAGTCTTGGACAAATCTCCTGTAATACCCGGCTAATCCAATAAAGCTTTTAATTCTGTTACTGTCCTTGGGATTGGCCAATCTTTTACTGCCTGGATCTTGTTAGGGTCGACTGAAATTCCTTCTTCTGAAACTACATGACTCAAGAAAGCTATATGGTCTAACCAGAACTCACACTTGCTTTCCTTTGCATAAAGTTGTTCCTGCCGGAGAGTCTGTAGCACTATTCTCAAGTGTTCTGCATGCTCTTTGTCGTTTTTTGAATATATTAAGATATCATCGATGAACACCACGACAAACTGGTCCAAATATGGCGAGAAAACTCGGTTCATTAAATCCATAAAGACAGCTGGGGCATTGGTTACTCCGAAGGGCATGACTAGAAACTCGTAATGACCATAGCGAGTTCGGAATGCTGCCTTCAGAATATCTTCTTTCTTCACTTTCAGTTGGTGATAACCTGATTGTAAATCCAGTTTTGAAAACACTCGGGCCCCATGAAGCTGATCAAATAGATCATCAATTCTTGGTAAGGGATACTTATTCTTGATGGTAACCTTGTTTAACTCTCTGTAATCTATATACAACCGCTTACCACCATCTTTCTTGTTGGCCAATAGCACTGGAGCTCCCCACGGTGAAGTACTTGGTCTAATCAATCCCTTGTCAGAATATTCTTGTAACTGCTTCTTTAGAACTTCTAATTCAGTAGGTGCCATTCTGTATGGAGCTTTAGATATTGGGACTGTACCCGGAATGACATCAATAGAGAACTCAATTACCCTATCGGGTGGAAGTCCTGAGATCTCCTTAAATACTTCTGGAAACTCATTCCAAACTGGTACTCCCTTTTTCTGAATCTCAGCAGAAGTCATCTGTGTTTTTTCCTTGACAGGTTTGTGTTCTCCTTCAAATTGGAACTCCGGCTGAAGCGGTATTCTGAAAATGACTTTCTTGTTTCGACAATCAATGACCGCATGGTATTTGCTGAGCCAAGTCATGCCTAAGATTACGTCGTACCCTTTAGTATCTAGTACGAGCATATCCCCTGCTAATGTCCTGTCACACAGTTCCACCGGACAATCTACACAAATTCTGTTAGAGATAACTACCCATTACCGTACTAATCTCCCACTGGTGGTCTAAATATTCAACTGGTATAGAGTGCAAAGCAGTGAAACTATCTGATATGTAACAATGAGAAGCGCCAGAATCAAAGAGGGCTAAGACAGGTTTAGAGTGCACCGTAATCTTACCTGTTACCACTTCTCCAGAAGTTTGGGCCTCTTCCGCCGTCAAGTTGTAGGCTCGTCCTTTTCCACGACCCGCTGTTGTTCTTCCTCCTCTTGGAGCTGGGCGAAAAGCCCGTTGTTGTGGAGGGAGAGGGGCCCTTCCGACCATCGGCCCTGGGTTCCTCTGACCAATAGGAGCAGGAAGTGCTGGTAGGGTTCGGTTCATCACCCCTGTTCTCTTATGGGGACAGCCTTCTATTGTGTGATCACCAGACCCACATATCAGGCATAATCCATTGGCCCTACGGCACTCCTGACATGTGTGGCCTGTCCTTTGGCAATAATCACATATAGGAACTGGTCGAGTTATCTGAAGAGGGGCTGATCGAAATGGTCTTCTAACCATTGGGGCTTTTGCAGCCCTGACTGGACCTCCTCTGCCCAGTTGCTGAAATGGCCTCTTCATGGCCTGACTCTCCCTCTGATCAAGGTTCTTTTTCTCCAATCCTCGCTCCACCTCTCGAGCTACAGTGAGGACCTGGGAATATGTTTTCAGCTGTTGGGGAATCAAAAGGACTTGAATATCCATTTGTAAGCCCTGCTGAAATCTGCTTGCCCGTTTCTCCTCATCAGCTATCATATATGGAGCAAAACGACTCAAATTTAAGAATTCAGCGGCATATTCATCGACAGATCGGTTCCATTGTTGAAGTCGGATGAATTGTTCTTCCATCTCCTTCTGAGCAGTGGTAGAGAAGAATCTATCATAAAAGCTTTTAGAGAACTGGTCCCAAGTGATGGGTTTATCCAGCCTCGCTTCTTCAGCTAGCCACCAGTTTCTAGCCACATCCTGTAGCTGTATCTTGGCGACTTCCACCTTATCTTCCTCTGGGACCCGTGCTGCCTTCAAGAGATCTGTTGTGTCAATTAGCCACTGCTCGGCATCTAGCGGTCTTTCTCCCCCCGTAAATATTGCCGGCTGCAACCGCCTGAAGTCTGACACGTTGCCTGGCCTCCGTTCTTGAGGAGCTGCTATCAATCCTTGCCGGAGGAGTTCGGTCTGCCTTTGTTGATTCTCCACCATATTCTGGATAACCCTAAGAATATCAGCATTTCCCCTGTGGGTCCATTCTGTGGCTGCCCAGAAATGTTACGTCCTGCCCTCCTATCCATATCTATGTTGGTAAAAGATGTCTGAAAAGAGGAGTGAAAGCAGAAGATAGATAGACTTTAGGAATCGAGGGAAGGAATATCAAGAAGAAATGGATAACGTTGTAGTTGGAATGTTTAACCGAAACTCATGCACCCCAACTGCAAATTAAGATCCCATTAATTTGCAATTTGGTTGTACTGTAGGTGTGAGAGCCCTGGCTCTGATACCAACCTGTAACGCCCCGATCCGGCGGGTACGGAGACGTTACTGCGACGTACATACGCAGGTCGGAAATACCCTCACGTATATACGCTAAGCATCAGTACAGGCAAGTAAAAGAGTACGGAAGCACGTGGCAATCATACATTCCAACATAAAGATTACAAAGTTATCACTGAGCGTGATATACTGGTACATGTACATTATATCACAGCCAGAAATAAAAGTGAAATTACAATTTGTACAGCAAAAGGTGCTCACGGGCTGAAGAAGAAGATCTCCGAGCTAGCAGGAAGGATCAGGAACAGAAGGAGCTAGGACAAGTCAGCCTGCTCCGAGAGATAAGCTTGATCTTCAGTGGAGGGCTCCTCTTCAATCCAAGCTTCAGAACCTGAACATGCAAGTTCAGGGGAGTCAGAACTCCCTAACAAATATGCAGGTGAAAGCCAAATGTCATGAAGAGATAAGTATATGCATGTATTGATATGATCAAACAATATTAAACATCAAAAACTGTGTTGAGAGAGAGAGCATGTATAGGAAACACGAAATGGAGGCCTGAAATGAAAGTAATAAGGCCTGAATAAATCGATTCAGCCATTCTGTTATATTTATACTTATTACTCGATCTACCCATATGTCTAGGTATGTGTAATAGCGTCCCAGCACACATATATCCACATAGGAGTAAATCGAGGCTGTTATTGGAAACCAACGGGGGTATCAACGAACAATATTTACAGTGGGTCCCGTGCTTGCCCGGGACCACGGTCCATGACGTTCCGTTACTGGTGCTCGGAACCAGCCGCAAGGCGTACATGAGGGTCTTATGGAATGCCCTTATCAAGATGGTACCAGGAATGAGGGAGCCAGCACTCCCCTCGGTCGCCTGGAGGCCCACAGGTCAGACCGGAAATTTAGTTGCACAACATACCTAGTGCCACTGTAAACATGAACATATATTGATAGCCGCATGTTTCCCCCGACCCGATGCAAGTTGTCTCGTTTTATGTATTCTTTAGATAGTTATCAGATTTCGGGAATGAGCAGGAGCAAGTCAGGAATATTATGAAGACAGGAGTATCAGGAGTACAATTTGTACTATCACGTGAATTAAGTTTGTAAAACATGATGTCCGGTGATCATTCCCGTTATCGTGATAGTTATAAGAGTCAAGTGTACCATGCCTGGTGTCAAGAGATAGCATGACAAGAGGTGATATTCGTCAAGTGACAAGTCATGTAATAATAATATATAATACATGTCCCGAGGATATGGTTCATATATAAAGAAGTGATTAACCACAGCGAACAGTCAAGATTAGTCGACTAGGGAGAACAAGTAGTCGACTTATGAAGGAGTTAGTCGACTACAGAGGAGGGACAAGTCGACTAGTAAGGTTGCGTTTGGTAGGATCGCGTCTTCAGAAAAATGGCGCGTCTTCAGAAAAGGTTAGTCGACTAGGGAAAAATGGGTAGTCGACTAATAAGGTCGCGTCTCAGAGAGCCGCGTCTTCAGGAAAAAGTTAGTCGACTAGGGGAAAAAGATAGTCGACTAATAAGGCCGCGTCTCAGAAAGCCGCGTCTTCAGGAAAAAGTTAGTCGACTAGGGGAAAAAGATAGTCGACTAATAAGGCCGCGTCTCAAAAAGCCGCGTCTTCAGGAAAAAGTTAGTCGACTAGGGGAAAAAGATAGTCAACTAATAAAGGGTTCTAGTCGACTAATAACTGGGTCAAGTCGACTAACAGAGTGCAAACAGAGAGCAGAACCTGACTTTTGAGGGTTGCGTTTATTGATAAAAATTACAAGTATGAAAATAGTTATCCATGTCTTGGCGAGTAGAGTTACTCGCCTAAAATGTTCCTTTGATGCGTCCGACGAAGAAAAGCTCGGCCCCATCCAAAAGGAGGGTACCGGCCTTAGAGTCTTGCCAACGGAGAAGAGCGCGGCCCCAATCCGAAAGGAGTGGCCGGCCTTCACAAGGGAAGGAGGTTGATGGTGCAAGTATAGTTCACTTTGACAAAATGGGATTTTGCAAACGATGTTACGGGGGACGAATCTATAGTTCGTCGGAAAGAGGATGACGAGGAGGTGAAGATGGTATGCTTGGTGGTGGCTACGGTGGTGCAGGTGGTGGTGAAGTTTGATGGAGAGGATGGGTTGCTTTGATGTTTCTTGGTGAAAAGAGGTTGAAGAAGATGGTGTAGTTGTTGGAAATGGAGGAGGAGATGGAGGGGAAGAAGGTGGAAGAGTTGGTGGAGTTATTGGTGGTGAAAAGATGGAGAAAATGGGTTGTGATGGCCAGCCAAGAAGCTTGGGCTGCTGTTTTTGGTGGCTCCTGCTGGCTGCAAATGAAGGAGGAGAAGAGAAAGTGAAGGAGAGAGAAGATGGGAGAGTATATATATAAAGGGGGAAATAATATAATAATGTGCCATCTCCACTATGAATGAAACTTGGCGTTTCCTTCCAAAGAATGTCGCGTCCCCAAGACAATCAAAGCTGCGTCTAGGCAAATAAGGAGCCAAACGCGGAAATCAAGGTTGCGTCCAGAAGAAAACGCAAAAGTTGCGTTTAAAAGAAAAGACAAAAAGGCATGGTTGATTGGACCTGAGTTAATTTAGCCCATAAGCATTAAATGCAGTATGGAGAGGATCACTGCATTTAATGATGAATCCAGTTGGCGAAACTCGCGTTTGAGGAAGGAGAGAGAAAATGGAAAAAAGAGAAAAGTGGAATATTTGGATAAATTCCCGTATATGGGAAAATACCGAAAACTCCGGAAAAGTCTAAAAATTGAAGTATCTCAAAAAGTCTCCCAAAAATTCTCAAAATAATAATATTATTTTAAGATTTTTAGTGAAATCGATTTCAGAAATTCAATCTCATTTTTAAGATAAAATCCTGGAATCCACTGTAGACGGTGTCTACACCGGGTAGGCCAGATTTTGATAAATTCTAAAAATTCTCAAGAAAATCATTTAGATAGAAAACATGATTTTAAGAAATACTGTGAAAGCCGTTTCTAGATTTCCAACTCCGTTTGTAAATTAAAAATCCGAGAGTCGGTCAGCGACACTAGTCGACACCGGTTTTGAAGATTTGCAATTAAATTCTGAAAAATTCTAGAAAATCATGAAAAATCTAGAATATTAAAAATAATATTTGAAACTGAAATCGATCAAATCTGAATACTGAAAAGGTCAAATCATGCAGTACTGCTATATGAGTAAGAATTTAAATAACAGAAAATAAAATAAAATAATAAAATAAAAAAATACGCTCCAAAATCAGGATACATAACTGGGTACGTATATCGAGGATGGGGTGTTACAGGGGATTTGATGGAAACACTGTTGATGATGTAGTATTAACCTAACAATATTTTTAGGTAGACTTGTTATTCTGTTGAAGAGAATAACAAGTGAGACTAGACTCGTGGGGAATCTAGGAAAGTTTGTTACCGTTAGAGGTGTGATATTAACTTAACGGGTTGAAAGTGGTCTTGTCAGAAGTGTAATGTTAACTTGACAAGGATGCGAGTCAGAGGTATGATATTAACTTAACTCAGAAGTGTCACTGTCATAGGTGTAATGTTTAACTTGACAGTGAGGGTAATGCTAGAGGTGTAATGTTGAACTTAGCATTGGTCATCTCGGCTTGCATAAGGAAGCCCGAGGGAAAGTCATGGCCATAGGTGTATTGTTGAACTTAACAATGACTTGGATGCTAGAGGTGTGGTGTTAACTTAGCATCATCCATTTCAGCTTCGGTGTGGAAGTCTGAAGAAAAGTGACTGTCAGAGGTGTAATATTAAACCTGGCAGAAACTTGATTACTGTTTAGAGGTGTGGTGTTAAACTTTAACAGTAATTTGTCAGAGGTGTGATATTAACTTGACAAAGATTGACTCATGATAAGAGTAATTTGAGGACCTGTCATTCTATTGGTGAGAATTGACAAGTGAAAATTTGAAGTGCCAGAGGTGTAGTGTTAACTTGGCAAATTTGAAAGTTTGGTACTCCGTGTAGAGTTAACAAACAAAACTTGTACTTGACAAGGAATATTGAAAAGTTTTCATTACCAGAGGTATAGTGTTAACTTAGTAATGGTTGTATTTTGTAGACCTACCATTCTGTGGATGAGAATTGGTAGGGGATTTTGGAGGAAAGAGTGGAGCCAAGTCCACTTTAGGATTTTTAGCAAACCCTCAGCTATCAACGGATTTGAGGTGCCTTTACCAACTACCGTTTGAGTTGGGCTAGCCATGCTATTCCCCTCAGCATGATGAGTTGTCGAAGATTTATGTTGGGCTTAAAAGCTAACATTTTCCTCTATCCTTAGCCGTCGGAGGCGTCGGATCAAAGGAGAACGTGTCCCTTAGGATTTTTAGCAAATCCTCAGCTGTCAACGGGTTTGACATGCCTTTACCAACTACCGTTTGAGTTGGGCTAGCCATGCTGTTCCCCTCAGCATGATGAGTTGTCGAAGACTTATGTTGGACTTAGAAGCCAACATTTTCTTCTATCCTTAGCCGTCGGGGGCGTCGGATATTGATGAAGAAGCTCTTCTTGCTTTGGTCAGAGGTGTATTTTTAACTTGATCAACGGGAGAATACTATTTAAGGATAGTATTTCTTCAGGAACCTATCATTGATCGGCATCATAAGTGTATCGTCGTTCAGGGTTATGAGGCGATATGATCCATTTGAGTAGACTGACTCTTCTACAAATGGTCCTTCCCATTTGGGTTGAAATTTTCCTTTTGTCTTGTGCGTCATTACCATGGGTCTTCTGACGGCTAAGACAAGATCGCCTTTCTTGAAAGTTCGCACTTTAACTTTCTTATTGAAGGCTCTAGTAATTCGAGCTTGGTAGAGCTCGATTTGCTGTTGGGCCTGCAGACGCTTATCATCTAAGGCCTCCAGTTCTTGGAGTCGCTGTCGATGCTTCTCCTCGGTTGTCATCTCCGCTGTCAAGGCGACGCGTAGAGATGGAATTTGGATCTCTAGCGGGAGCACGGCTTCGCACCTATAGACCAAAGAAAATGGCGTAGCTTTAGTTGGGGTTCGCACAGTTGTGCGGTAAGCCCATAAGCATTCACCCAACTTGTCGTCCCAGTCTCGTTGACTTTTCGAGACGAACTTCTTGAGAAGCTTGCCAATAGTCTTGTTGAAAGCTTCTGCGAGGCCATTAGCGGCAGGATAGTATGCCGTTGAGGACACACTCTAGATTCTGAACTTGGCACAGAATCTCTGGAAAACCTGGCTAATGAACTGGGGCCCATTGTCGTGGACAATTCGCCGAGGCACGCCGAAACGGTAAATAACATGGTGTTTCACGAATTTGATCACGTTCGACGATTTGACCTCCTTCAAAGGGATGGCTTCGGCCCATTTAGAGAAGTAATCGGTTATTGCCAAAATAAACCGATGTCCTTTTGATGATGGTGGGCTGATAGGACCAACCACGTCCATGCCCCACATTTCAAATGGCCAAGTAGAGGCCGTAGAGTGGAGGTATCCTGGTGCTTGATGGATGAAATCGCCGTGCACTTGGCAGGCGTGACATCTCTTGGCATAAGTGACGGCATCGGCAATCATCTTGGGCCAGTAGTAACCCAATCTTTGGAGTCGATGTGCCAGTTTTGGGCCAGGTTGATGGGCTCCACACATGCCGTCGTGGGCTTCTTTCAATACCTCTTGAGCCTCCTTTGGTGAGAGGCACCGGAGCAAGATCCCGTCATGCGATCGACGATACAATGTTCGCGTAATCGCATTATAATAGAATTTGGGGGCTTTCTTTCGAATGGTAGCCGCCTCTTTGGTGTCTTCAGGCAGGATATTGTATAAGACGTAGTCGATATAGGGGAATCGCCAGTCTTTAAGCTCTGGACCGGTTGATGCTTCAAGTGCTTCTTCGCAGTGACGACCTCCTGTCGACTCCTGATAATCCTCGAGAGCACTTCTCGGGCAATACAGGTCGTGGCTGTAGACGAATATCTTCTCCATTGCTCCAGCTGGAAGAGCTAAGGAGGCAGCCAGGGATGCGAGTGCATCTGCGTGCGCATTTTGCCTGCGCGGTACATGGTCGATGTAGAAGCTTGTAAACCCCTCGGCCATGCGGATAGTCGTGTTGTAATAGGGTACTAAGTCTTCATGTCTGACCTCGTACTCCCCGCGAACTTGACTGACGATGAGCTTGGAGTCGCCGTATGCCTCGAGATTTTAACGCCAATCTCGTCGGCGAATTGCATTCCAATCAAAAGAGCGTTGTACTCCGCCACATTGTTGGAACAAGGCTCAGTTAATGAAACAGCTCAAGGAATCACATAATTTTGCGGGGATACGAGTACTACCCCCACCCCTGCTACTAAGTGTCCCTTCGGGCTTGTTCTTGATGCACCGTCGAAGAAAAGTTGCCAGACTTGACTTTCGAACGATGTCTGAGTCAGGCAGACTTTAGCAACTTCATCTGGGAGATCCTCGTAGACTTTGGCTGCCCTCGGATCTGGGTGCTCAGCTAGGAAATCCGCGACTGCTTGTCCCTTAATGGCCTTTTGTGGTAAAAAGTGCATCTCATATTGGGAGAGCAATATGGCCCATTTTGCCAGTCGGCCATTTAGCGATGAAGGTTTAGTCATAAGTAACCTCAGGGGGTTGATTTTTGATATGACGTTTATAGTTTGGCCTACCAGATAGTGTCGCATTTTCTGGATAGCGAACACTAGCGCCAAACATTCCTTCTCGATCGGGTTATACCGATGTTCGGCTCCGATCATTGTTCTACTCAGATAGTAGATTGCTTGCTCACGTCCTTGATCGTCATTCTGAGCTAGTAGAGCTCCCAAAGAATGATCCATTGCTCGGACGTACACCAGAAACGGCTTTCCGGCTACTGGAGCTGCAAGGACTGGTGGTTGGGTGAGGTATTGCTTGATTTCCTCGAACGCTTGTTGGCAAGCGTCATCCCAAATGAATGAGACACCCTTCTTCATCAGCTTAGCAAAGGGTTGGCATCTTCCGGAGAGGTTTGAGATAAACCTGCGAATGTACGCCAATCGTCCCTGCAATCCTCTGAGTTCCCTGAGATTCCTTGGGGGTTGCATCTCCTGGATAGCGCGAACCTTTTCCGGGTCCAAGTGAATTCCGGTGGATGTTACAACAAATCCTAAGAATTTGCCACTGGCCACCCCCAGGAAGGACTTTGTGGGATTCATCTTCAATTGATGAGCCCGCATGATGTCGAAGACAACTTTCAGGTCTGCTATGTGATCATTTTTAGTGCGGCTTTTTACTGCGATGTCATCAACATAACATTCCACCGTTTTGCGTATTTGCTGATGGAAAATGGCGTTCATGGCCCTTTGGTATGTTGCCCCTGCATTTTTCAGTCCGAAGGGCATGACGGTATAGCAATAAACCCTAGAGGTGTTCTGAAGGAGGTATGCTTTTCGTCATCAGGATACATTTTGATTTGATTGTATCCTGAGAATCCGTCCATGAAGGACATTCGTTCGAATCCACAAGTATTGTCAATCATGACATCCGTGATTGGCAATGGAAATTCGTCTTTGGGACAAGCCTCGTTTAGATCACGGAAGTCGATGCAAATCCGGATCTTCCCATTCTTCTTGACAACTGGGACAATGTTGGCTACCCAGTCGGGATGTTGTTCTTCCCTGATGAAGCCAGAATTAATAAGTTTTCTGACTTCTGATTGAATTGCCTCCATTATTTCTGGGCGAAACCGTCGCTGCTGCTGTTTGACAGGTTTTACGTCCGGATTGATGTTGAGGTGGTGCATGGCCACTTGAGGATCAAGTCCTGGCATGTCCTCATAATTCCAGGCGAAGACGTCTATATACTCTTGTATAAGAGATATTAGATCTTTCCTCTCTGAAGGTGACAGGCCGTCACTTATGAAGATGGGCTTAGGGTTAGCCTCATCTCCTAGGTTGATCTGAACAACCTTGTCTTCTGTGGGTGGCTCACGCTGTTCAAAGCGGGTATCCCAAAGAGCATTTAGATGTTTGATCCAAGGATCTGTATCGGATTGGATCATTTCTTCATTTCCATCTTCCAGGTGGCTTGCCGAAACCATGTTCACTGAAAGTTCCTTGAAGATGTTGCCGACACTGACATCTGACTCCCAAGATGATGTGTCTGAAGAGTAATCGTTGCTCGACGATTCTTGAGAATCGGAGGCTGATGGGACCGGAGTTGATACGTAGCCCAACCCCCGGTGCGTCCGATGATAATAATCGGGGGCTTTCCCTTTCGGCACAAAGGATTGAAGCAACGTCCTCCTTCCTTTGCCGAAGTTCAACCCGGGTTTGTTGGTCAGGTCGTACCCCATGCATCTCATCATTTTGAGTGCTTTTGGTTCGTAATGATCGAACTGAGGTAATTCTTCCTCACTTTTCGATTCGTCGCGGGGTATTGGTTCAGACGATGTCCGCCCAAAAAGAATTGGTTTTTGGCCTTTCCGTCTTGCTGGAACCATGAAGATAGATTCTTGCGCATTTCCATTGTCTTGGTATGTTTCGAAGGACGATTTCACTGGTACATGCAATGATGTTAAGGCACCCATTGCCGACCAGAGATCGTCATCTATATCAGTGCTAGTATCTGATGGTATTGAATCAGAAGCACACACAGAAAAATACGCAAAATCTAAATCTTCATTAATATACCAACCACCTACATCATCGGTGGTATTATCAACATCGGGTTTATTAGTGCCCGTTACAAGTGGTTCTAACTCCCACAGGCACTCTTCTTTCTCAGGCTCAGTGTCAGCCTCGTTACCAGAGTCTGGCTCCTCTGGTTGTGGGGCTTCATCCGTCTCCACCGGATCTTGGTACAGCAAAGAGTCGGTGAAATAATTCTCGACCCCTTTGAATGAATGCCTTTCGGCGATCAATGTCTGCACATTTTCACTCCCGTCAATGTACTTCATGACTTGATGGAGAGTGGAGGGAACGATGGAGTTGCGGTGAATCCACGGTCGCCCCAGCAATAGATTGTAGGAAGTGTCAGCGTCGATGATGTAGCATGTTACTTCCGACTTGAGGCTTCCAATCTGACACCTGAGCTTGATTTTCCCCATCGGACGGGTTTGGTTGGCATTGAACCCATAGATAGTCGTCTGAGTAGGGCTCAACCGATGGGTAGGAATGCCGAGATGCTGCATGACCCGGCGAGGCATGATGCTCAATGCGGACCCTGGGTCTACCTGGATACGGTTCACCTCGGACGATCCAATATACCCTGTAAAATACAGGGGTCGATCATGCTTTCCTTTCACCTGCATATCATCTGCCGTGAAGGTGATGCAGGGGGCATTCTGGGAGGTATGGAGGCAATCCTCTACATCTTCCTCCTCGGCACCTGGGTCATGAAGACCTCAGCATTTGCCAGAGCTTCTTGCAGAGCTTCCCTGGTTGACTTTGATAGTCTAAGAAGTTCATACAAGGTAATGCGTGCCGGAATGTTGGCCAACTGAGCCAGGATATCAAAGCGGTAAGGTGCCGTAGATCCTTCCGCGATGCCCTTCTGAAGGGCTCGAGAAAATCGAGTCGCCTTCTGCTTCTCCACGGGTGGCTTTGTGGAGGGCCTGACTGGCTCCGCAGTTGGTTGTGGAGGGGCTACTGCCGCCTCGTCGTACTGTTTCAAGTACGCCTGTCCTGAACGGGTTCCCGCCATCGGTTGGTTGGGCTCTGCGGCCAAGACTATCGTTTCCTCCTCTGAGTCGGTCAGTGAAGGGATATCAGTCTCCGCTTCTCGAGAGGAGGCACCCACCACATTGCAGGATGAGGCTTTTGCCTTGCCTTTGGATTTCCTGTTGGTCACAGTAGTCCATTGTTGTTCATTGACAAGGTCAGGGTGGACCCACATGGTTTCCCCTTGAGGTGTAGGGACGGGTACCAAGCCTTTCTTTTGCTGCTGGTGAGGGTCTGTGTTGACCACTCTCAGCTCTCCTTTTGGAATAGGAGTTACCCCCGCAGGCGTTGGAGGTTGTTTCCCGAACTGGAGAACCGACGTCACATTAGCCGTCACCTTCTTCTGCTCTGGTCGGAGCTTTAACACCTCCGCGTCAATCAGAGCCTGAAGGATGTCCTTGAAGACGTAGCAGCTTTTGGTGGGGTGTCCCAACATCCTGTGATACATGCAGTAGTTGGGATTGTCGGTCTTGCCGACCTCCTCCGGGCGTCGAGCTTCAGGGAGCTTCAGTCGGTTGCTCTTGTTGAGTAGTTTAAAGAGCGAATCGACATGTTCCTCCTTGAAGGAATATTGCTTGTTGGCGCGTGGCTGGCTTGAAGAGCCACTCGCCTTGCCTGATTGGGGTTTGGCGGGAGATTTGGTCTCCGTTGCCAAATTATCCTTCCGCTTTGTTTGGAGGGATGTATCTGGCGCACGCCTTGTCGACCTTTCTGGCCTAGGCTTGCCTTCCTCCGTTCTGACGCGGGCGACAATCTCCTCAGCCTGTTCACCTTGTTGGACTAATTGCTTCCAGGTGCGGCTTTCAGCAACTCCTATTTGAGTAAGGAGTGAGGTTTGGAGATTGTGGTGGCATGTTTCCACCAGGGTGGCCTGGGTCATACCGCTTGGACACCGGAGTGCCATGTTCCGAAATCTTTCCATGAAAGATTTGACGGACTCCCCTTTTCGCTGTTTGGTAGCCAAAAGGGTTGGCATTGTGACTTCGGAGTCATCCTCGAAGAAGCGTGTTAAAAAGAGCTTCTCCAAATCGCCCCAGTTCTTGATAGAACCTTCTGGGAGCTTCATAAACCATTCAAAGGCCAACCCTTTCAGGGTGCCAATGAACAGCCGTGCCAGGATGGCGTCATTATCTACTACATTCCCGGTTTGGGATTTGAAGTAGTAGATGTGCTGGTTGGGTGACCCCTTCCCATCAAAGGCTTGAAGAGTTGGAGCTTTGAACTTGGGCGGTACGGAACCAAGTCCCATTCAGCCGGGTAGGGCCGGACCACTCTCACTTCTTGGAGGTCCTTGCAATTGGCAAGGGCCTCGAGGCGTCGCTCGAGTTGACTCATTTTTTTAGCATGAGCCTTTCCCTGGTCTTGGTCGCCCTTTACTTGTGACGCGGGTTTGGACGAACTGGAAGTAGATTGCCGCGTCTCCTCAGAAGGTTCGGAAGATGAGCTTTCTTCTTTTTTCCCTTTGCCCTTTGACTTTTTAGGAGGGGACCTCCTCCTGTCTTCGAGCAGCTGTGCAATCGCCTGATTGAGGGAGTTGATAGACTCCTGCTGAGCAAGAATCATATCCATTTGTGCCTTCTGGATCTGCTCCAAACGTTTAGTCGTCTTCTCAGGAGTGCCTGTCATGTAGGCAGAGGTCTCCTTCTCGACGGAAGAGTTTGAAGCCCTTGATTCTGCTACGGCGGAGTGAGAATCATTAATGCCATGGGCTAAGGCATTATAGTCAATTGGGGGAATGGCCCCAGTCCGGGTGCGAGTGTGTCGATACACCCCTTCCGGTTCAGAGTCAGACTCAGACTCGTCTGAGCTGACTGCAAGTTGTTTTCCTTTGCTCCTGCTTGTCATATTCGCAGTGAGCTCCAGGTATTCTACGTCAGAGAAGGTTCTCCTTCTGTGAGAGCGCCTCCTTTTAGCTGACGGGGGAATCAGCTGTCTGATCAAGGACTGCTGGTCCACGCCTGACTCGCAATGGCATCCCGAGAGTATGGAGATAAGCCGTTGGCAGCAGCATGACGAAGTGACCAGATTGGCACTTCTTTTCTTCGTCAGATAATCCCTCAAATCTATGGGAGGGGGACTGAAAAGATTAGCCTCGCAACGTCGAAGACGAGAGGCATCCATGTGCTGCACAGCCTGGACGCAGGCTTCAGGGACGCGATTCTCGTGACGCGGTTGTGTAACGCGCGTCTGGCGTCTTTGCCGAGACAAAACGCGAGTCTCGCGTTGCTGCCTGGTGCGTCTGGGCAGAGACACTTGAGAGAGAATGGGCTGTTGGCCCAAAGGCCCATCACTCTAGTTTTGATGATGATCAACTCATGAAGTTATGATTACTAATGATCTTGTGTTTAATTAGTGACAGATTCATTATCAAGATCTTAGTAGGTGTGGAGCTTCAACAAAGGATTTAAAAACAAGTTGGAAGCTAGCACCGGTTGATTCACGAGCCTATGCATCAAGAACACATCTAGAGATGATCTCGGTGGATTGTATTTGGACCAAGTCAAGAAGATGAGAAGACTTCAAGGGAAGACTTCAAGATCAAGACTTGTGTCTAGGTATAAGATTTTATTTTTGTTTTTAGATAAAATGTAAAGGATAGAATAGTGGTGGAATGCTCAAGTATAGATATCACACACACACTATTGTTAGAATTGTTTTCATAAAAGATTTTAAAGTAGAAAAGATTTTTCATTTTGGAAAAATACAAGTTTGGTTTTTTGGTGGTTCTCATATACTTATCCTTCAACCAAACCAAGTTTTATGCTTAATATCAAAAACATAGATATTTCATCTTGATTGTGTAGTGGATCATATCCATACACACTATGCTTTAAAATGAACTCAAATATCTTGTTTTTGTATTTTGTGAAGTTATGGAAAAACAAGTTTTAGAAAAACATATTTTTAGAAAAACAGTTTTTATTGTGATTAAAACTATTTTTTAGATTTACTGTGAATTTATGGGATTTTTATTAAGTGAAAAGACCTATTTTCAAAACCCGTATCTCTGCAGAACTGAGGACTGGCTGACAGGCCAAGTCGGTCGACCGGACCGGTCGACCGCACCATGGTCGGTCGACCGTCCGAGTCGACCGACGTGCACAGCCTTGTGCACGTTGTCAGCACAGTGGCCGGTCGACCGGGACGGTCGACCGCTGGAGAGAGCTGTGCTCTCGGGTTTTATCGGTCGACCGGGACGGTCGACCGGAGGCTCCAACGGTCGGATTTTGACCATTGGCGGTCGACCGGCAGCACTGACAGATCCCAACGGCTAGTTTTTTCTGGCCTCTATAAAAGTGGGTTTTGTCATTGTTTGAAGAAAAGATTTTAGGAGAGCTTTTGTCCAGTTATTTCCATTCTTTTAGCAGAGTTTTCTCCACAAAATAGAGTGCCAATATTTCCTATCAAAAGGGATTTTATCAAGAGAGTGTTTATTGTGATTTCTTGAGTTTTCCATCAAAGTTCTTTCCTTGATTTCTCACACTACACTTGAGCATCCATAGTTATATCTATCCTATAGGAGAGTGTTGTAGTGAGAGTTTTGTTAGGTGATCAAGTGTTTAGATCTCCAAGATCTTTCTTTGTATTTGAGGAAGCGGGCAAGTGTGCTCGCGGTGTTTTGAGTTCGGGTGCGGACTTGTTGTACGAGGTGCGGCCTCGACGAGCCGGTGGGCTTGTGGTGTGTAAGGGACTTTGGGAGTCCGAGGGCTTGTAGGTGTTGCGGCACCAAGGAGAGATCCGGTTGGATCGTGCATAGTGGAAATCCTTCGTGTGTCGAAGGCGGGGATGTAGAGCAAGTGTGCTCGAACCTCGAAACAAACCCTTTGTGTTTGCGATTGCTCACTCTTGCTCTCTTACTTTTTTTGTCTCACTTATATCTTGCATTACTTTATAGTCTTTATCTCTTATATGCATGATATACCTTTGTGCTCACAATTGCTATACTTGCTTGGGATTGTTATTAACACTAGTATTCAACCAAGAGAGCCAACGCGGCACCTCAACCCATTCAAGGGGAATCTAGAGGAGTTTGTCCAGAGCCTCGCAAGGGAAATTCGGCAACACTCTTGTGTTATACATAAGTGTTCAATTAAAAGAAGTTTAATTTGGTCAACTTAGTTTTAATTCCGCATTATTTGTTCATAAGTGACCATTAGATTAGCCATCACCTATTCACCCCCCCTCTAGGTGATCTTACAATTGGTATCAGAGCCAAGTGCTCTTGATATTAGGTCTAACAACCTAGAGTTAAAGATCCTCATTTTTAGGCTAATCACAATATTTTGTACACACACCATGGAGTTCATGTCACCACCCACCTTTGACATCCTTAACATCAACATTTGGAAGGTTAAGATGTCATTGTACCTCAAGACCTTAGGCATTCATGTATATCTTGCTACTACTAATGATTCATATTTTAATAATAGCAAGTACTTTGAGGCTAATGCAAAAGCCCTTCATGCTATCAAGTCAACCCTAAATGATGATTATTTATCTAGAGTTTCTAATGTTGAATCGGCTTTTGTAGTATGGAACATCATCACCTCCCTCGGCGAAAAAGATCTATACTATGCAGGGAGTGACTCGGACGTTGGAAGCGACACCTCCAACGCATGCTTTATGGTCCAAGGGGATGACCCCTTGAGGTAAATTCCGAATCCGATGATGAGGACATGTCATATGATGAGCTATCTACTTTTTGTCATCTATTGCTTGAGAAATATGACATGATTAGAAAAGAAAATAAAAATTTGAAAAAGAACATTGCTTGCATGCATATAGAACAGATTCATTTAGAAGTAACATTGCATGCTTAGAATTAGAAAATAATAATTTGAAAAAGATTTTGATTGCATGCTTAAAGAAAATGATTCTTTTAAATCTAAGATTGCATGCTTAGAAAAGGAAAATAAAGATTTGAAAAATGAGAATGTTTCCTTGATTGCTAAATTGAATGATTTATGTGAAGGGAACACTATTTTGAAAAATAGATTGATTTGGTGGAAAACAAAAGGAAGATGTTTTTCAAGAAAATATTACTTTGAAAAGAAAATTTGTTGAAAAAGAAAAAGATTTTGTTTCACAAAAGAAAAAGAAAATTGATCATATATCTCATCATGCTTTACATGCCACCACAAATGAGATAAATGTTTTGAAAAATAAAATGGATAATTTGAGTTCAACTTTGAACTCTTGTGCATTTAATCATACTAAGTTGGAGTCAATGTTTTCAAAGAAACAAACTCCTCATGTTCATGCACATCACTCTCATCATCATGCTTATGTTGCACACCATGATCACAATCCTACACATAAGCATACTAAGGTGTCGTATGTACACATTGTGGCCGCAAAGGCCATATAGCAAAATTTTGTTTTGATAAGAAACCTCATTTATATTTTGCTAAGTATAAAAGATTTTGGGATCCTAACAATAAAGCTAACCCCAAAGGACCTAAGAAAGTATGGGTACCAAAACCCCCACCCTTTGATTTTGATGTAGGTGAGGGCTCTCACAAAACGTGAGAGGATTGGTGCCTTGATAGCGGATGCAATGGACATGATGGACAAACTTTTGGATGCATTGCTATCAAGGAGATTTTGGTGGGAAAGACCACCATGCTTGGAGTTTTGGAGTTGGTAACAATTTCTAAACTCCTATTTTATTTATGTACATGCTTTTATTTTCATAATTTCATGTAGCATGTTTACATTTTTTTTGGGTGCTTCATGTGGCATTTACATGCTTAAATGTAGAATGTGTCAAAACTTGCATTTATACATATATGAATAGTGAACTACAATTGACTCATACATATTTGAACTTCATGCTCATTTGTATCCACTATATGCATGTGTATAGGCTAGTTTTGATGATTCGGTCATTTATACTTGTTATGCCTATCTTTGATCTTACTTCATGTATATGTGTGTTTAATTCAAATCTAATAAATATACATGTATACCCCTTGAGTCATTTGCCTTCATGCAATATATATTGGACTCTTTTCATATTTGGGATATGTATGCATATTGTTAGAATTGGATAAATCATACATATACCATGAAGATTAGTATTTTAAATAAATAATAAAAAAAGATTTTTCATGTTTTTGATTTGTATTAAAGATTAAAACATGTGTAAAACAAAATGTGATTTATGATCTTTTTGAGCTTGAATGACTATTTTCATAAGAATGCTATTTACATGATCTTTTGAACACTCATCTTATGATACAAAATATTTTGAGCTTTATAGACCATGAGTGATTAAATCTTTATGTATTTAGCAATGCTTTGTGAAAAATATATGATTTGTTTTAAGATGAAAAAATAAGATTTTCATGAGATTCATGCTTCACTTTCCATTTTCATGAAAATACCATTTACATAACCTTTGAACACTCATCTTTTATGATAAAAGATAATTTTTGAGCTTTATGGACTATGAGTGCTTGAACTTTTATGTATTTAGTATTATTCATGAAAAACATTTGACTTTGTATTTTTGAAGGATCTTTAACTAGTTTGTCAAAAATCCATTTAAACTAGTTATCTATTCTTCAAATTGATTCACATGATCCTATTTGTAATCATATGGATAAATTCTTTTGTATTTTCAAAATTTATTTGATGCTTCATGATTTGAATATTAGTTTAAATGTTAGCATTTGTCAACACTTGGATTTATACTTATACACATTATGGATCACAAATAAATCTATATATGATTGGGTTTGAATGCTTATTTGTGCCATTAGGTGTGTTAGTATAGCCTAAGTTTTGATGATTATTACATCTTAAACTTGTATTCCCATTTTAGATTTATGCTATGATCATGTGCTTTCATTTCATGTATATGTTTATCTTGCCAAAACATTAAGATATACATGGATACCTCTTGAGTCATTTGCCTTTCATGCAAATCTATATATGGACTCAATTGTGTTTTAAGGATATGTATGTATACTTAATGTCTTGTCAAAACATACATATATCTTGAAATATAAGTTTTTGTTTTTTTTTAATAAAAATTTTGTAATTTTTCAATGAAATTTTTGTGATGGATTTCATGATTTCAAAATTTTAAGGAATATTGAGTTTTATTGCTATTTTTCATGATACCATGTTCCACATAACACTATCACACTCACTTCTTTTTGATATGGACTTTATGGATAGAGTGTTTTTAGTGCCATATGATTTACTTGTGAAAAACCTTTTGATTTATTCCTTAATTGAAGGATTCCGTACTAGTTGTTAAACACCTTCATTTAACTAGTTCGAATTCTTCATGTGGTAGATTTTATGATATATACACTTAAGCTTAATTTTCAATTGGTATCATTGGATAGTTTCAATTGGTATCAATATGACCTCTTATTGTGTATACTCATATGTTGTTCTTTCATATATGTATGTATCTACTTAATTGGTATACTCTTTTCATACATATATATGATTGTTGTGTGTTTGTATTAAAATGGATTTATATTTTAAGCACAATAGTTGTTAATGCTAAGCTTACTTCAAATCTTTTTTTTTAAGCTTATGCATTGTATTTCAAAATTGGTATCAAAATTTAAAATTTGATTATTCTTCATTTGGTACCTTTAAAAGAAAGTTGTGTATTTTAAGATATTTCAAATTTTGTTTTCATAAGAAAAGTTCAAATTTTGTCTTGTTAAAGAAAAATTCAAAATTTTTGATTTGTATTGTCTATATGCAAGAGAGCTTAACATCTCTTCCATATGTAGATTCATGTTGAGTGTATTGTGTATTGAGAAGCTTAACATTTTTCTTTATGTGGTACACGTGTGTAGGGGGAGCTTCACATCTCCTCTTATGCATTACATAATATGTGTTATGTGAATTGGGGCTTATCATCCCTTCTTCATGTAATGCATATGTGTAGGGAAGCTAACTTAGCGTCTTCCTCTTCATGAATTTATATCGCATATAAATTTTATTGATTGTTTTGATTACCCCTCTTTGATTTCATTGTTTTTGACAAAAAGGGGGAGAAAATTTGTTTGATGTATTTTTACTTTGAACCCTTTGTTGATGATTGACAAAAAGGGGGAGAAGTATTTGTAAGTATTTGTGATATATGCATGTCTTCCTTGCTTAAAGGGGGAGTAAGATTTATGTTTTATGCATATATGTCTTTGATTTGCAATAGGAGAAAAAGATTTGATTTAAGATTTGATTTATATGATTGCATCTCCTACATTTGCATACATGTCATATGCTTCATTGCCATATCTTATTATTTATGTCTATGCATGAGTTAAGGGGGAGCTTCTTTGAAGCTTTACTTTAATCCATGCATATATAACGTCATGAGTTTTGTCATCATCAAAAAGGGGGAGATTGTTGGCCCAAAGGCCCATCACTCTAGTTTTGATGATGATCAACTCATGACGTTATATATGCATGGATTAAAGTAAAGCTTCAAAGAAGCTCCCCCTTAACTCATGCATAGACATAAATAATAAGATATGGCAATGAAGCATATGACATGTATGCAAATGTAGGAGATGCAATCATATAAATCAAATCTTTTTCTCCTATTTGCAAATCAAAGACATATATGCATAAAACATAAATCTTACTCCCCCTTTAAGCAAGGAAGACATGCATATATCACAAATACTTCACAAATCAAATCCTAGTTTTGATGATGATCAACTCATGAAGTTATGATTACTAATGATCTTGTGTTTAATTAGTGACAGATTCATTATTAAGATCTTAGTAGGTGTGGAGCTTCAACAAAGGATTTAAAGACAAGTTGGAAGTTAGCACCGTTTGATTCACGAGCCTATGCATCAAGAACACATCTAGAGATGAGCTCGGTGGATTGTATTTGGACCAAGTCAAGAAGATGAGAAGACTTCAAGGGAAGACTTCAAGATCAAGACTTGTGTCTAGGTATAAGATTTTATTTTTGTTTTTAGATAAAATGTAAAGGATAGAATAGTGGTGGAATGCTCAAGTATAGATATCACACACACACTCTTGTTAGAATTGTTTTCATAAAAGATTTTTAAAGTAGAAAAGATTTTTCATTTTGAAAAATACAAGTTTGGTTTTTTGGTGGTTCTCATATACTTATCCTTCAACCAAAACCAAGTTTTATGCTTAATATCAAAAACATAGATATTTCATCTTGATTGTGTAGTGGATCATATACATACACACTATGCTTTAAAATGAACTCAAATATCTTGTTTTTGTATTTTGTGAAGTTATGGAAAAACAAGTTTTAGAAAAACATATTTTTAGAAAAACAGTTTTTATTGTGATTAAAACTATTTTTTAGATTTACTGTGAATTTATGGAATTTTTATTGAGTGAAAAGACCTATTTTCAAAACCCGTATCTGTGCAGAACTGAGGACTGGCTGACAGGCCAAGTCGGTCGACCGGACCGGTCGACCGCACCATGGTCGGTCGACCGTCCGAGTCGACCGACGTGCACAGCCTTGTGCACGTTGTCAGCACAGTGGCCGGTCGACCGGACGGTCGACCGCTGGAGAGAGCTGTGCTCTCGGGTTTTATCGGTCGACCGGGACGGTCGATCGGAGGCTCCAACGGTCGGATTTTGACCATTGGCGGTCGACCGGCAGCACTGACAGATCCCAACGGCTAATTTTTTCTGGCCTCTATAAAAGGGGGTTTTGTCATTGTTTGAAGAAAAGATTTAGGAGAGCTTTTGTCCAGTTATTTCCATTCTTTTAGCAGAGTTTTCTCCACAAAATAGAGTGCCAATATTTCCTATCAAAAGGGATTTTATCAAGAGAGTGTTTATTGTGATTTCTTGAGTTTTCCATCAAAGTTCTTTCCTTGATTTCTCACACTACACTTGAGCATCCATAGTTATATCTATCCTATAGGAGAGTGTTGTAGTGAGAGTTTTGTTAGGTGATCAAGTGTTTAGATCTCCAAGATCTTTCTTTGTATTTGAGGAAGCGGGCAAGTGTGCTCGCGGTGTTTTGAGTTCGGGTGCGGACTTGTTGTACGAGGTGCGGCCTCGACGAGCCGGTGGGCTTGTGGTGTGTAAGGGACTTTGGGAGTCCGAGGGCTTGTAGGTGTTGCGGCACCAAGGAGAGATCCGGTTGGATCGTGCATAGTGGAAATCCTTCGTGTGTCGAAGGCGGGGATGTAGAGCAAGTGTGCTCGAACCTCGAAACAAACCCTTTGTGTTTGCGATTGCTCACTCTTGCTCTCTTACTTTTTTTGTCTCACTTATATCTTGCATTACTTTATAGTCTTTATCTCTTATATGCATGATATACCTTTGTGCTCACAATTGCTATACTTGCTTGGGATTGTTATTAACACTAGTATTCAACCAAGAGAGCCAACGCGGCACCTCAACCCATTCAAGGGGAATCTAGAGGAGTTTGTCCAGAGCCTCGCAAGGGGAATTCGGCAACACTCTTGTGTTATACATAAGTGTTCAATTAAAAGAAGTTTAATTTGGTCAACTTAGTTTTAATTCCGCATTATTTGTTCATAAGTGACCATTAGATTAGCCATCACCTATTCACCCCCCTCTAGGTGATCTTACATGGGCTGCTGGGCCCCACGCCTGTGGGCGCGTGCTTCTTGCGTTTGACGAGACGCAGAAGCTTCGCCTTGGCGTTTCGTAAGTTGGTCCTCAGAGGACCTAACTGGAGGAATCTCGCGTTTGGGACGCCAAACGCGGACTTCACGTACTGGACGTGGCGTGGGCAAGGCGCGAGATTGTACGCCGCGTCCAGCCTCAGTTGGACAACCAACGGTTCCAACTTGCAGCTGACGCGCGCGTCTCCTCTGTCGACGCTCAGCGTTTCGATTGCGTCGAAGAGGTGGAGAGAGACCGACGACATCCTGATGCTGGACACCAGGGACTTTGACCACGCGGGTCTCCTGAGAGACGCTGACGCGTGTGTTCAGTGCTGCACGGTTAATCGCAGCAGCAGTTGTGCCTGGGACCACGCGGGCCTTCTGAGAGGCGTTGGCACGTGCACCTTGCTTGGCACAGTTGGCAGGATGGGCGCCGAGAAAGCCTCAGATCGGGCCTCGGGCCGTTCCCTGTTGAGACCCGGCGACAGATGCGGGCCTTTGGGCTCTTAGAGCCGGAAGAGAGGAACTCTTCGTACTTCGCCTGGTCGAACTCGACAACGAGCGATTCGACCATCTTCCCATTACGGAGGACGTCATCCTGCGCCACGATTTGCTCGTCGGTGACGAATGTAGTCCCCAGCGGAGTCGCCATCCCTTGTATGACCCGGGAAAGAGGGAGACAGGAATTGCAGTAAAAGTTTTCCTTGAATCAAATGAAAAAGATTACAACAAAAACTGTTCCTTCCGGTTGCAAGGGAGGGAGAATATTGAATCTTGAATTCCCCCTTTGTTTAAGGCTGGGTTCTTCGTGTGGCGGTGGAGAGTGAATCTTGTTCTCCGTTGACCAGATGACCGTCCTACAGGGATCTCCTCTTCGCCGGTAGAAAGAGTGACACAGCTCTGTCTACCAAAACTCTAAAAGAGAAGGTAGGCGAAAGCTAGCTCGTACGCAGCGAACTTGCTGAAGAGTTGGTCTGCTTCCTCTCTCTCTGTCGCCGATCGATTCTTTTCTCTCCTTCCCCCAAATTCGACCCCTTCTTTATAGCAAAACAGGGCTATTTATAGAGGTCTCAGGGGTGTACGTGCCCCCCCTAAGAACGCTCCACCATGAGGGCCAACTTCCCCGCTACATGGGCGGTAACTAACCCACGTGCCTGCTAAAGACACGCCACGATGGGGGCTAATTTCCCTTACGTGTGGGCAGTGATTGGTCCCTTAACCAAGGCGGTTATAACTGAGACGCGGGTATCAGGCCGACGCGCCTTGATGCTGAGACGCAGGCGTTAGTCCCTCGCGTCTTGATGCTGAGACGCGGGCGTTAGTCCCTCGCGTCTTGATGCTGAGACGCGGGTGTCGAGTGAACGCGCCTTGATGCTGAGACGCGGGTTGGGCTATGTATCAACTCCGGTCCCATCAGCCTCCGATTCTCAAGAATCGTCGAGCAACGATTACTCTTCAGACACATCATCTTGGGAGTCAGATGTCAGTGTCGGCAACATCTTCAAGGAACTTTCAGTAAACATGGTTTCGACAAACCACCTGGAAGATGGAAATGAAGAAATGATCCAATCTGATACAGATCCTTGGATCAAATATTTAAATGCTCTTTGGGACACTCGCTTTGAACAGCGCGAGCCACCCAGAAGACAAGGTTGTTCAGATCAACCTAGGAGATGAGGCTAACCCTAAGCCCATCTTCATAAGTGACGGCCTGTCACCTTCGGAGAAAAAGGATCTAATATCTCTTGTACAAGAATATATAGACGTCTTTGCCTGGAATTATGAGGACATGCCAGGACTCGATCCTCAGGTGGCTATGCACCGCCTCAACATCAATCCGGACGTAAAGCCTGTCAAACAACAGCAGCGATGGTTTCGTCCAGAAATAATGGAGGCAATTCAATCAAAAGTCATAAAACTTATTGATTCTGGCTTCATCAGGGAAGAACAACATCCCGACTGGGTAGCCAACATCGTCCCCGTCGCCAAGAAGAACGGGAAGATCCGGATCTGCATCGACTTTCGCGATCTAAACGAGGCCTGCCCCAAGGACGAATTCCCATTGCTGATCACAGATGTCATGATTGACAATACTTGTGGATTCGAACGAATGTCCTTCATGGATAGATTCTCAGGATACAATCAAATCAAAATGTATCCTGATGACGAAAAGCATACCTCCTTTAGGACACCTCTAGGGGTATATTGCTACACCGTCATGCCCTTCGGACTGAAAAATGCAGGGGCAACATACCAAAGGGCCATGAACGCCATTTTCCATCAGCAAATACGCAAAACGGTGGAATGTTATGTTGATGACATCACGGTAAAAAGCCGCACTAAAGGTGATCACATAGCGGACCTGAAGGTGGTCTTCGACATCATGCGGGCTCATCAATTGAAGATGAATCCCACAAAGTCCTTCCTGGGGGTGGCCAGTGGCAAATTCTTAGGATTTGTTGTAACATCCACCGGAATTCACTTGGACCCGGAAAAGGTTCGCGCTATCCAGGAGATGCAACCCCCGAGAAATCTCAAAGAACTCAGGGGATTACAGGGACGATTGGCGTACATCCGCAGGTTTATCTCAAACCTCTCCGGAAGATGCCAACCCTTCGCTAAGTTAATGAAGAAGGGTGACTCATTCATTTGGGATGACGCTTGCCAACAAGCGTTCGAGGAAATCAAGCAATACCTCACCCAACCACCAGTCCTTGCAGCTCCGGTATCCGGAAAGCCTTTCCTGGTGTACGTCCAGGCAATGGATCATTCTTTGGGAGCTCTATTAGCTCAGAATGATGATCACGGACGAGAGCAAGCAATCTACTATTTGAGTAGAACAATGATCGGAGCCGAACATCGGTACAACCCGATCGAGAAGGAATGTTTGGCATTAGTGTTCGCCATTCAGAAAATGCGACACTATCTGGTAGGCCAAACTATAAACGTCATATCAAAAGTCAACCCCCTGAGGTTACTTATGACTAAGCCTTCATCATTGAACGGCCGGCTGGCAAAATGGGCCATATTGCTATCCCAATATGAGATGTACTTTTTACCACAAAAGGCCATTAAGGACAAGCAGTGGCGGATTTCCTTGCTGAGCACCCAGATCTGAGGGCAGCCAAAGTCTACGAGGATCTACCAGATGAAGTTGCTGAAGTCTGCCTGACTCAGACATCGTTCGAAAGTCAAGTATGGCAACTTTTCTTCGATGGTGCATCAAGAACAAGCCCAAAGGGACACGTAGTAACGGGGGTAGGAGTAGTACTCGTATCCCCATAAAATTATGTGATTCCCCGAGCTGTCTCATTAACTGAGCCTTGTTCCAACAATGTGGCGGAGTACACCGCTCTTTTGATTGGGATGCAATTCGCCGATGAGATTGGCGTTAAAAATCTCGAGGCATACGACGACTCTAAACTCATCGTCAGCCAAATTCGCGGGGAGTACGAAGTCAGACATGAGGACCTAGTACCCTACCACAACGCAACTATCCGCATGGCCGAGGGGTTTACAAGCTTCTACATCGACCATGTACCGCGCAGGCAAAATGCGCACGCGGATGCACTCGCATCCCTCGCGGCCTCCTTAGCTCTTCCAGCTGGAGCAATGGAGAAGATATTCGTCTACAGCCACGACCTGTATTGCCCGAGAAATGCTCTCGAGGGCTATCAGGAGTCAAAGGGAGATTGTCAAGGCAAAGAAGCACTGGAATTGTCAACCGGTCCAGAGCTTAAAGACTGGCGATTCCCCTACATTGATTTCGTCTTATACGACATTCTGCCTGAAGACATCAAAGAGGCGGCTGCCATTCGAAAGAAAGCCCCCAAATTCTATTATAATGCGATTACGCGAACATTGTATCGTCGATCGCATGACGGGATCTTGCTTCGGTGCCTCTCACCAAAGAAGCCCAAGGGTATTGAGAGAAGCCCATGACGGTATGTGTGGAGCCCATCAACCTGGCCCAAAACTGGCACATCGACTCCAAAGATTGGGTTATTATTGGCCCAAGATGGTTGCCGACGCCGTCATCTATGCTAAAAGATGCCACGCTTGTCAAGTGCATGGGGATTTCATCCATCAAGCACCAGGGTATTCTTGTATGACCCGGGAAAGAGGGAGACAGGAATTGCAGTAAAAGTTTTCCTTGAATCAAATGAAAAAGATTACAACAAAAACTGTTCCTTCCGGTTACAAGGGAGGGAGAATATTGAATCTTGAATTCCCCTTTGTTTAAGGCTGGGTTCTTCGTGTGGCGGTGGAGAGTGAATCTTGTTCTCCTTGACCAGATGACCGTCCTTCAGGGATCTCCTCTTCGGCCGTTAGAAAGAGTGACACAGCTCTGTCTACCAAAACTCTAAAAGAGAAGGTAGGCGAAAGCTAGCTCGTACGCAGCGAACTTGCTGAAGAGTTGGTCTGCTTCCCCTCTCTCTGTGTCACCGATCGATTCTTTTCTCTCCTCCCCCAAAATTCGACCACTTCTTTATAGCAAAATAGGGCTATTTATAGAGGTCTCAGTGGTGTACGTGCCCCCCCTAAGAACGCTCCACCATGAGGGCCAACTTCCCCGCTACATGGGCGGTAACTAACCCACGTGCCTGCTAAAGACACGCCACGATGGGGGCTAATTTCCCTTACGTGTGGGCAGTGATTGGTCCCTTAACCAAGGCGGTTATAACTGAGACGCGGGTATCAGGCCGACGCGTCTTGATGCTGAGACGCGGGCGTTAGTCCCTCGCGTCTTGATGCTAAGACGCGGGTGTCGAGTGAACGCACCTTGATGCTGAGACGCGGGTTGGGCTATGTATCAACTCCGGTCCCATCAGCCTCCGATTCTCAGGAATCGTGGAGCAACGATTACTCTTCAGACACATCATCTTGGGAGTCAGATGTCAGTGTCGGCAACATCTTCAAGGAACTTTCAGTAAACATGGTTTCGACAAACCACCTGGAAGATGGAAATGAAGAAATGATCCGATCTGATACAGATCCTTAGATCAAACATTTAAATGCTCTTTGGGACACTCGCTTTGAACAGCGCGAGCCACCCACAGAAGACAAGGTTGTTCAGATCAACCTAGGAGATGAGGCTAACCCTAAGCCCATCTGCATAAGTGACGGCCTGTCACCTTCGGAGAAAAAGGATCTAATATCTCTTGTACAAGAATATATAGACGTCTTCGCCTGGAATTATGAGGACATGCCAGGACTCGATCCTCAGGTGGCTATGCACCGCCTCAACATCAATCCGGACGTAAAACCTGTCAAACAACAGCAGCGACGGTTTCGTCCAGAAATAATGGAGGCAATTCAATCAGAAGTCAGAAAACTTATTGATTCTGGCTTCATCAGGGAAGAACAACATCCCGACTGGGTAGCCAACATCGTCCCCGTCGCCAAGAAGAACGGGAAGATCCGGATCTGCATCGACTTCCGCGATCTAAACGAGGCCTGCCCCAAGGACGAATTCCCATTGCTGATCACAGATGTCATGATTGACAATACTTGTGGATTCGAACGAATGTCCTTCATGGACGGATTCTCAGGATACAATCAAATCAAAATGTATCCTGATGACGAAAAGCATACCTCCTTTAGGACACCTCTAGGGGTATATTGCTACACCGTCATGCCCTTCGGACTGAAAAATGCAGGGGCAACATACCAAAGGGCCATGAACGCCATTTTCCATCAGCAAATACGCAAAACGGTGAAATGTTATGTTGATGACATCACGGTAAAAAGCCGCACTAAAGGTGATCACATAGCGGACCTGAAGGTGGTCTCGACATCATGCGGGCTCATCAATTGAAGATGAATACCACAAAGTCCTTCCTGGGGGTGACCAGTGGCAAATTCTTAGGATTTGTTGTAACATCCACCGGAATTCACTTGGACCCGGAAAAGGTTCGCGCTATCCAGGAGATGCAACCCCCGAGAAATCTCAAAGAACTCAGGGGATTGCAGGGACGATTGGCGTACATCCGTAGGTTTATCTCAAACCTCTCCGGAAGATGCCAACCCTTCGCTAAGTTAATGAAGAAGGGTGTCTCATTCATTTGGGATGACGCTTGCCAACAAGCGTTCGAGGAAATCAAGCAATACCTCACCCAACCACCAGTCCTTGCAGCTCCAGTATCCGGAAAGCCTTTCCTGGTGTACGTCCGGGCAATGGATCATTCTTTGGGAGCTCTATTAGCTCAGAATGATGATCACGGACGAGAGCAAGCAATCTACTATTTGAGTAGAACAATGATCGGAGCCGAACATCGGTACAACCCGATCGAGAAGGAATGTTTGGCATTAGTGTTCGCCATTCAGAAAATGCGACACTATCTGGTAGGCCAAACTATAAACGTCATATCAAAAGTCAACCCCCTGAGGTTACTTATGACTAAGCCTTCATCATTGAACGGCCGGCTGGCAAAATGGGTCATATTGCTATCCCAATATGAGATGCACTTTTTACCACAAAAGGCCATTAAGGGACAAGCAGTGGCGGATTTCCTTGCTGAGCACCCAGATCCGAGGGCAGCCAAAGTCTACGAGGATCTACCAGATGAAGTTGCTGAAGTCTGCCTGACTCAGACATCATTCGAAAGTCAAGTATGGCAACTTTTCTTCGACGGTACATCAAGAACAAGCCCAAAGGGACACGTAGTAGCGGGGGTAGGAGTAGTACTCGTATCCCCACAAAATTATGTGATTCCCCGAGCTGTCTCATTAACTGAGCCTTGTTCCAACAATGTGGCGGAGTACAACGCTCTTTTGATTAGGATGCAATTCGCCGATGAGATTGGCGTTAAAAATCTCAAGGCATACGGCGACTCTAAACTCATCGTCAGCCAAGTTCGCGGGAGTACGAAGTCAGACATGAGGACCTAGTACCCTACCACAACGCAACTATCCGCATGGCCGAGGGTTTACAAGCTTCTACATCGACCATGTACCGCGCAGGCAAAATGCGCACGCAGATGCACTCGCATCCCTCGCGGCCTCCTTAGCTCTTCCAGCTGGAGCAATGGAGAAGATATTCGTCTACAGCCACGACCTGTATTGCCCGAGAAATGCTCTCGAGGGCTATCAGGAGTCAAAGGGAGATTGTCAAGGCAAAGAAGCACTGGAATTGTCAACCGGTCCAGAGCTTAAAGACTGGCGATTCTCCTACATTGATTTCGTCTTATACGACATTCTGCCTGAAGACATCAAAGAGGCGGCTGCCATTCGAAAGAAAGCCCCCAAATTCTATTATAATGCGATTACGCGAACATTGTATCGTCGATCGCATGACGGGATCTTGCTTCGGTGCCTCTCACCAAAAGAAGCTCAAGAGGTATTCAGAGAAGCCCACGATGGTATGTGTGGAGCCCATCAACCTGGCCCAAAACTGGCACATCGACTCCAAAGATTGGGTTATTATTGGCCCAATATGGTTGCCGACGCCGTCACCTATGCTAAAAGATGCCACGCTTGTCAAGTGCATGGGGATTTCATCCATCAAGCACCAGGGTATTCTTGTATGACCCGGGAAAGAGGGAGACAGGAATTACAGTAAAAGTTTTCCTTGAATCAAATGAAAAGATTACAACAAAAACTGTTCCTTCTGGTTACAAGGGAGGGAGAATATTGAATCTTGAATTCCCCCTTTGTTTAAGGCTGGGTTCTTCGTGTGGCGGTAGAGAGTGAATCTTGTTCTCCGTTGACCAGATGACCGTCCTTCAGGGATCTCCTCTTCAGCCGGTAGAAAGAGTGACACAGCTCTGTCTACCAAACTCTAAAAGAGAAGGTAGGCGAAAGCTAGCTCGTACGCAGCGAACTTGCTGAAGAGTTGGTCTGCTTCCTCTCTCTCTGTGTCGCCGATCGATTCTTTTCTCTCCTCCCCCAAAATTCGACCCCTTCTTTATAGCAAAACAGGGCTATTTATAGAGGTCTCAGGGGTGTACGTGCCCCCCCTAAGAACGCTCCACCATGAGGGCCAACTTCCCCGCTACATGGGCGGTAACTAACCCACGTGCCTGCTAAAGACACGCCACGATGGGGGCTAATTTCCCTTACGTGTGGGCAGTGATTGGTCCTTAACCAAGGCGGTTATAACTGAGACGCGGGTATCAGGCCGACGCGCCTTGATGCTGAGACGCGGGCGTTAGTCCCTTGCGTCTTGATGCTGAGACGCGGGCGTTAGTCCCTCGCGTCTTGATGCTGAGACGCGGGCGTTAGTCCCTCGCGTCTTGATGCTGAGACGCGGGTGTCGAGTGAACGCGCCTTGATGCTGAGACGCGGGTGTCGAGCCAACGCGCCTTGATGCTGAGACGCGGGTGTCGAGCTAACGCGCCTTGATACTGAGACGCGGGTGTCGAGCCAACGCGCCTTGATGCTGAGACGCGGGTGTTAGTCCCTCGCGTCTAGAGCTCGAACCTTTGCTTTTCAATAGCTTGTCCTCTAGTAACTTTTGAACAGCCTACAGGTATCTCCACTCTATAACTTCTACCTGGCCATTTGAAATGTGGGGGATGGATGTGGTTGGCCCTATCAGCCCACCATCATCAAAAGGACATCGGTTCATTTTGGCAATAACTGATTATTTCTCTAAGTGGGCTGAGGCCATTCCTTTGAAGGAGGTCAAATCGTCGAACGTGATCAAGTTCGTGAAATATCACGTTATTTACCGTTTCGGTATACCTCGGCGAATTGTCCATGACAATGGACCTCAGTTCATCAGCCAGGCTTTCCAGAGATTCTGCGCTAAGTTCAGAATCCAGAGTGTGTCCTCAACGGCATACTATCCTGCCGCTAACGGCCTCGCAGAAGCTTTCAACAAGACTATTGGCAAGCTTCTCAAGAAGTTCGTCTCGAAAAGTCAACGAGACTAGGACGACAAGTTGGGTGAATGCTTATGGGCTTACCGCACAACTGTGCGAACCCCAACTAAAGCTACGCCATTTTCTTTGGTATACGGGTGTGAAGCCGTGCTCCCACTGGAAATCCAAATTCCATCTCTACGCGTCGCCTTGACAGCGGAGATGACAACAGAGGAAAAGCATCGACAGCGACTCCAGGAACTGGAGGCCTTAGATGATAAACGTCTGCAGGCCCAACAACAAATCAAACTCTACCAAGCTCGTATTACCAGAGCCTTCAACAAGAAAGTTAAAATGCGAACTTTCAAGAAAGACGATCTTGTCTTAGCCGTCAGAAGACCCATGGTAATGACGCACAAGACAAAAGGAAAATTCCAACCCAAATGGGAAGGACCATTTGTAGTAGAGTCAGTCTACTCAAATGGGTCATATCGCCTCATAACCTCAAATGGCGATACACTCATGATGCCGATCAATGGCAGGTTCCTGAAGAAATACTATCCTTAGATGGTATTCTTCCTCTGATCAAGTTAAAAGTACACCTCTGATCAAAGTAAGAAGAATTTCTTCATTATAACATCCGACGCCCCTGACGGCTAAGGATAGAGGAAAATGTTGGCTTCTAAGCCCAACATAAGTCTTCGACAACTCATCATGCTGAGGGGAATAGCATGGTTAGCCCAACTCAAATGGTAGTTGGTAAAGGCACCTCAAATCCGTTGATAGCTGAGGGTTTGCTAAAAATCCTAAGTGGACTTGGCTCCACTCTTTCCTCCAAAATCCCTTACCAATTCTCATCCACAGAATGGTAGGTCTACAAAATACAACCATTACTAAGTTAACACTATACCTCTGGTAATGGAAACTTTTCAATATTCCTTGTCGAGTACAAATTTTGTTTGTCAACTCTACACGGAGTATCAAACTTTCAAATTTGCCAAGTTAACACTATACCTCTGGCACTTCAAATTCTCACTTGTCAATTCTCACCAATAGAATGACAGGTCCTCAAATTGATCTTATCATGAGTCAATCTTTGTCAAGTTAATACTACACCTCTGACAAATTACTATTAAAGTTTAACACCACACATCTAAACAGTAATCGGGTTTCTGTCAGGTTTAATATTACACCTCTGACAGTCACTTTTCTTCAGACTTCCATATCGAAGCTGAAATGGATGATCCTAAGTTAACATTACACCTCTAGCATCAAGTCATTGCTAAGTTAAACAATATACCTATGGCCATGACTTTCCCTCGGACTTCTTCATACAAGCCGAGATGACCAATGCCAAGTTCAATATTACACCTCTAGCATTGCCCTCACTGTCAAGTTAAATATTACACCTATGACAGTGACACTTCTGAGTTAAGTTAATATCACACCTCTGACTCACATCCTTGTCAAGTTAACATTACACTTCTGACAAGACCGCTTTCAACCCGTTAAGTTAATATCACACCTCTAACGGTAACAAACTTTCCTAGATTCCCCACGAGTCTGGTCTCACTTGTTATTCTCTTCAACAGAATAACAAGTCTACCTAAAAACATTGTTAGGTTAATACTACACCATCAACAGTGTTTCCATCAAATCCCCAGCTGAGCTCAATCAAGTTAATCCCAAACACTTGATAAAAGTTCACCCTCACTGGGGGTACCAATTCTACTTGTCACTTTCTCTTATAAAGTGGCAGGTCCACCAAAAATATTTCATCTCTGTCAAGTTAATATTACACCTCTGACAGTATTGTGAGAGTTCCCGAAATAGGATCTTTCCCTACAAAGTTTGACTTATTAAGATTATCATCATAATTTTGACAAAGTCAAAGATTCTTTGCTTCTATGAGTCTAACTGAAGACAAAAAGTTTAAGACAATGAAAGAGGCAAAAAGAAAAGTGTCACTTTTATTTATATCCAAGCATACGAAAGTGATACAAAACGCTCTCTTATACAATAAGATTGAGTGTTACAATTAAGGAGTACAAAGAAGTCCTCTCTCTCTCTCTCAGAGGCCGTACTCACTCCTTAAAGCCGCATCTAATTCCAAGTGCACGATGTCTGAAGAAGTGCCAAACTGTGGCGACAATTGGAGCCGGTTGCACTATGGTGCATGACGTAAACATCGGAAGAGCCCTAGCTGACTAAGCTAAGAGCAATGGTGTTCTTGAGGTCCGGTGGTAGCAGAAAGCCAGGCAACCTTTCCTTCATGAGCATCTCTTTCGCCAGAAGGCCATTCAACGAACATGGAGTGTCCTTGATGTCACTTCTGGAGTGGGAGAGGAAGAGGATCCTATCTGCCACTGTATCCACCGTAACCTCCTCGCCGCCATACTTACCCTGACCATCCCTTGCCAGCAGGCATGACTGGTGCAGTGGACCTGAAGAGACCTTGGCGAGGGTTAAGTCCTCGTCAGGGACATAATATATTCCCTTGTAGACGACGAGGACCATAATATATTCCCTTGTAAATGAACATCGAACGAGTTCGCCGACCGGAATATTCTTCCAGGGGCCCAGCGAACCTGAAAAAGGACAATCAAGCCTACCTATAAGGAATAAACAAGGGGTTAGAAAATCTGGAACTTAGTATACTTCAACAAAGAAAACTAAGTGACAGACGCGGCTATTGTCGAAGACTTCAGACGCAGGAATGAGCCCGCGCAGTGAGTCAAAATACCGCGTCAATAGAAGCATACGCGAATCAAAACTGTGCCACACACAGGATTCAAACGCGGTCGACACGAATCAAAACTGTGCCACACACAGGATTCAAACGCGGTCTCATTTTGCGCCCGCGCCTAAAACACAAGGCGCGAAAGAACTCAGACGCCGAAAATTGCCATCTCCCTGTCGAGGGAACAGGGGCTGCAAAATTCTGGTCTGAAACCTTCGGCCCGAGTTGGAATTCATCCAAGTCAGTGGCCTTAAAACGCGAGCTTTATGAGCAAAGTCAGCGCCAAGTGCCAAAGACTTCTGTACTCGCGTCCAGGGAAGTTTAAGTCGGTGGCGCAAATTCTAGAAGGAATGCACCAACTATGACTTCATGACAACCTCTTCAAGAGATGCCAAAGTGCAAACCTAGGTGGACTAGAAACATCACGGCAAGTCGGGACGGCATACCAGCAGAGGCCTCTGTCAAGAGTTTAACTCTCTGCATCAGAGTATGGACATGGAAGGTGATCAGAGAGACACTTTGTCCTAAAGAGACCAAACAGAAGCATGAAAGCTCTGGGTCATCTTCTTCCCCGGAGTCGTCTTCATCCATGAAGACAGTACCCCTGTTAGAAACTCTGAAGAAGGCGGAAGTTCTCAGAGCAATCGTTCTCTTAAAAGAGAAAATAGTCTAAGATTGGGACAGCTAAAGAAGGCGAGCCCCTATTTATAGGCCGCTCCTGGTAACCGTCATTAATGGTTCATCAATTGGAACCGTCGTCCTTAATGACCGCACGATTGTCAAAGTCCAATGGGAAGCTGACGCGTGGAGGGTCGCTTCGGGAAACGTTGAAGACGCTGGTCTACAACCGCCAGCGTCGGTTTTACATTAAAGGGCATTAACGCCCAAGTCCAATGAAGAACCGACGCGTGGACAACTGCTTCGGGAAACAACAGATGACCCGGTTTCCCAATCGTCAGTGAAGACTTGACGTTCAAAGATCTCATAAAATCTTTATGTCAGGCCGCATGTAACGTCTGGAAGTTACATCGATACGCAGATGGGAAAACCGCGTCCTGGAACCCGCGTCTCCTTTTCAGAATGAGTGACGTCCACCTGCGTTCCAAAGGAAAGACTGCGTGACTCAGAATCGCGTCTCTTCAGCAAACAGGGCCCATTTTAAGCAAAAGCACTGGACTCAGCAAAGGACTTAGTCCATTCTGAGATTAAGGGGAAAATACACAAGGCTGCGTCCCTCGCGTCCGCTCGAGTCGCGTCTTCATTGGCAGGACAGACTCGCGTTACTCAAAACCGCGTTTCTCTCTGCGAGTTGACGCCGCCGCGTCTCCCTATGGATTGACGCTGCGTCTCATCAAAAGGACTTAGTTCTATCTGAGTTCTTATGAACTGATGACCGCGTCTCTCCATAAATTGACGCCGCGTCTGAAATCACCTAGAGGGGGGTGAATAGGTGATGGCTATAAGAATTATGGCAATAATGCGGAATTTAAAAATTAACTTAACAATTAGCACAATACACAAATTCTTGCAAGTAATAGACAATATAAAAGTGCAAGTAATAAAGAGATAGAGTTTAGAGAGATTTGATCAAATGCAAACACAAGGAGTTGTTTCCGAGGTTCGAGCCATGCTCTACGTCCCCGCCTTCACACTTGAAGGATTTCCACTATTGAGGATCCCACCGGATCAACAATACAAGGACACACTTGTCCGTCTCTCGTGATGCCGCAACACCACCTTGAGCACACTAGCTCGCCTTGAGGCCGATGCCTCTACAACTTCACTCAAGTAAGAATAGAGTGATCAACACTTGATCACTTTACAAAAGCTCACTAAGCACAATCCTAGAACCAAATATGTAGATGTAGATATATGGGATTGTGTAGTGCAAAGCTAGAGAGAAGTAGAGATGTAGGCTTCAAGATGGGTGATTGGAATTTTGGCTTTTGAGAGAAAATCTTGTCTAAAAGGAAGAGCTTGGAAATCTTTAGAAATCTCTTGTAAAAATATTCTTGATGGCTCTAAAAATTGTTAGTCATATCAACTGAAGTGACCACCTATTTATAGGGGTCAAAAACATCCTAAGAGATTCGTTGGAATCAAATCCCAAAAAGAAAAACAGTCAGAAAAAATAGCTGTTGGATCTGTCAGAACTTTTGACAGAGTCCGGTCGACCGGGTCGGTCGACCGCCAACGGTCAAAAATATGACCGTTGGGGTTCATCGGTCGACCGGGTCGGTCGACCGAAAACTCCTGTGAAAGCAAGTGTACATCGGTCGACCGGGTTGGTCGACTGATATAGACGTGCACAGTATTGTGCACATCGGTCGACCGGGTCGGTCGACCGGTTACTGTGAATTCTGAAAAAACAGAACTTCTAGAACCAGAAATTTGGGATTTTTGGTTTTGGGACTTGGGTTAAATTTTGGAACTTTGTAAAAACATAGAGTATGAGCATGTGTCATACTTCTATCATGTTAAAATAGTTTGATAAAAATCCTTTTGATAAAAACTTGTTTTTTCATAAAATCAAAACTATTTTCTTTCTAAAACTTATTTTCAAAATATGTTCTCTTTAGAACTAAGTTTAGAAATGGAATTTGGAAATCTTTTTGAAGCCATGAACCTAACTAAGAGGTGTGTGTGTGTGATAATCCCATAGTTCTACTTCTAATATCTAGCTTTGACAAATATCTAAAATAAAAAATAAAAATACAAATCTAGTTTTCTTTGTTGTCTTGGTCTTGTCTTGATCTTCATATCATCATCTTGATCCCAAAGCATCCTAGTTGTGCATAGCTTGGGAATCTTCATTTTTGCGGTGAACTCCAAATGTGTGAGTCTTTTAGCGGAGCCGTCAAAAATAACTTGTTAAATAACCTGAAATATTCTGAAACACAAATGTTAAATACATAACTAAATATGTTTTGTTATCATCAAAATAACTGGGATAATGGCCTTTGGGCCAACAATCTCCCCCTTTTTGATGATGGCAAAACATATGTAGTTATCACAAAATATTTTGGGTAGAGACTTCAAAAGAAGCTCCCCCTCAACACATGCATATATAAAAACATATGTAAATGATAAACACCATATTTCCATGCCAACAAATAATACCAAATACTCATGTCATAGAATAGATGAAGGAAATGAGTTCATACATGACATAAATAAGAGATACACAACCATGTCCATGTCCACAACACATACTAAAAATACATAACCAAAGCAAAATAAAAATATACATGTCCAAACACAAATAAAGTACTACATGTCCAAACACAAATACTACAAAATATCTCTCTCAAAATAACTCTCCCCCTTTTTGACATCATCAAAAGGGGAGGTCACTCCTCAGCACCATCATCACCGTCATCGCCGTCTCCGTCATCATCACCACCTTCCTCTGAAGAAGCAACCTCCTCTGGATCCATGCCATCTACTCTGGTGCGCGGTGGTGGAACAGAAGAGCGAGCTCTGGGAGGAAATGGAGGACCGGTGGCTGGGAGTCGACAAGCAGTCGGAGTACGATCAGGAACGAGCATGTCAAATTTTGAGAAAAGTGCCTGAAACTGAACATCCACGAATCTCATGGAGTCAGCAAAATATGACATGTCGTTTCGGACCTCCGCCCGAAAAGCAGCTTCCTGAACTGAACGAGCATCCAACTCAACACGAATAGCTGCGTCGCGCTGCTCGACCCAGGCCTGATGTGCCTCGATCTGAGAGCGGACCTCCGAAGAGACAAGAGCCAGTAACTCAGGAGGAAATGCAGGTGCTGCAGAAGAAGAAGATCCAGGTGCTGAAGATGAGCCAGGACCAGCAGGAGGAAGATGTGGTTGCACAGGAGCGTGTCTACGCAACTGAGCTTCCATCATCTTCAGGACAACTCCATTGATGTGGGTCAGGGGATTGGAAGGAGTTTCAGCGGAGAGATCAAAGTCAAGAGCCCTAAGAAGATGGGTAATAAGCATGCCGTAGGGCAAGCTTCTACCCGCAGTACGGATCTGATCAGAGCCCATATGAGACGCTATGACTCTAGGAAAGTTTACCTTAATCCCTTTAAGCAGGCAATAGATAATCAAGGGTACACAGCCCCTAGCATGGCTATACTCACCATGTTTGGGGACAATGTTGAAGAAAATAATCTTGGCAAGGACTTGAGATTGAAGAGTGTACCTACTCACAACCTCGTTTCTAACCAAGCCGGGATTGTCATTCCCGTGGATTAGAGTAGAGGCGGTGAGTGAAGATTCACCCTCCGGAAATTCAAAGTCATGCAAATCATGTGAGTACACATCTGCTCCGCCAGTGGAGAGATGCAGAATCCTAGCAAATCGACCTATAGAAATGTCGATGTTCCTACCTAAAACCCTAGATGTGATCCGATTTCCATCGAATTCAAAATTGGCATAAAAGTAAGGAACAAGGGAGGTGTAGACTTGTTCCTTGATGGACAAAAACTCAACTAGATTGTTGTTTTGCAAGATTTGAGGGATATCTAGATGTTCAAAATCCTGAATAGCTACAAATCTCCCTGAGTTGATGTTTCTAGTGGAGAGATGGGAGAATCTATCAGCTGCAAGATCATTAATGAAGGGGCGAATGGGTCTAGGAGCTTGGGAGGAAGGTTGTGCAACTTCCTTTCCCTTCTCAGATCTGGAATGTTTAGGCATGATGAATAAAAATTGGATTTTAGGTGTAATCAAGTTTAGGGCACGATCTAGATGCTTAGAAACCTAGATTGATGACAATAGATAATAGATTCCAAAGCAAGAAATGGAAATTAGAGTCAAAATCGGATTTTTACCTTAACTGAGAAAATCCAAAACCCTAGACTGAAAATCTTGAAATTCTCCGAATCTGGCGGATGGAAGGTGCTGAAATCGAAGATCTGGAAGTAGAATGAGGAAATTGAGATGGGTTTTTAATTGATTTGGATTTGGTTGAGAGTTTGTAGAGAAAAAAATTTTGGGAGAAAAATGGGTGTCTTCGGTTCGCTGAGAGAAGTGAGAGAGAGAGAGAGAGAAAAAGTGAAGAGAAAAGACAGATATAGGGCAAAATTTGACGATCGGTCGACCGGTCCGGTCGACCGAAACAACCCGAGAGCTCTGTAAAATAGAGCGGTCGACCGGGTCGGTCGACCGATTTAACCCGAGAGCTCTGCAGGCAAGATCGGTCGACCGGGACATATAGTCGGTCGACCGATAACAGAAAAGAAATAAAAATTTCTTCTCAGGCAGAGTCGGTCGACCGGGGCTTTATAGGTCGGTCGACCGGCTTTGCCTGAAATCTGTTATCAGCAATAGACCCAAAAAAAATTTTAAAATAATTTGTAGTCAAAATAGGTGTGATATATTAAACATATAGGAATACACCAACATGTTTTAAATCTTCATTAAGTAATTACAACATCAAATTCATGCAATCCCTTTTCAATTTAATATTCATATTTAAACAAAGATTTTAAAGATGTTGAAGCCGAATACCCAGTGACGGGTTCTGAACTTCATCCTCTTGATTCCTCTTGAATGAGTTGAGGTGCGCAATTGCCATCTTTAAGGTGTTTGTTTAAATAGGAAATTTTACAAATGTTTATTTTTTTATTTATGAAAATAATGTGTATATGTATACAAGTATATAATCACAAATAATAACCTATACATGTGGACATACAATAAACAAGGCATGAAACAAAAGATATAAAAGTTAACACAAAGCACATATACAACATGATAGAAAAGTAGTTCTATACAAGCATATATCAATGGAGTACAAAAGCAAACTATCAATTCTATACATATGTATACATGACTAAAAATTAAAAAAAAACTGGACATGGCATATACAATCATGATAGAGTTGCAAGTTTGTACTAATCATGTATCAATGAGGCATAAAATTAAACTAGCAATCCTATAACAATTGTATATACAAAATTAAACTCTTAAATGGAGATGTTACCAATTTACGGGCAATCTCCACAAATAGGTGCCTCCACGATAGCGATGCATGCACGATTTGTTCTTTAAGCTCCGATGCATCTACCATCCGGGCACCACCTCCTCCAAAGTCTTGGAGGGAGAAGATCCACCTATACCTGTATCATTTAAATTCGGTGGCTCTTTTGGTACCCAAATCTTAGTGGGTCCTTTGGGGTTAGATCCGGGGCGAACCCAAACAAATTTATTCTTAACATTATTTTTAGCATAACAAAATTTTTCTAAATGGCCTTTGCGGCCACAATGTGTGCAAATGTAAATTCTACCACTATTGTACATAAAAGCATGGTGATGTGTGTGTGCATGTTTATGTGTAGCATGTTTATGATGAACATGTTTCCCTTGGGCTACTCCCTTAGGAAATTTAGATGCAAGCTTGTTAAAATCAAATGCACATTTCTTTAAAGTTTTATCTAAAGAATCAACACGTTTTTGAATTTCAACAAAAACATTTTTATCATTAGAAATCATGGGGGTTTTTCCTTTATTAGCTACCTTATACTTATCAAAATCATTTTTCAATTTTTCAAAAGAACTAGATAACTCATTTTTCTCTTTTAAACAAATTTCAAGTTTATTCTTCAAAGCATCATTTTCCTTTTTCAATTTCTTATTATGAGATTGTGAAATCTCATACCTATGTTGCAATTCTTCAAAAAATTGAGCAAGTTCATCCATTGTGAGATCATCATCATCAATGGAAGTTTCTAGACATACCTTAGATGATTCCTCACCTTGTGCCATAAAACACATGTTGGCGGCGTCGTGCTCCTCTTCAGATTCCGACTCCGAATCATCCCATGTAGCGGCCAAGGCTTTCTTCTTTCTTTGCCCATTCTTGGATGTGGTTGCTTGTAGAGCGGGGCAATCGGCAATTAGGTGACCGATCTTCTTGCAATGAAAGCAAGGACCGGGTTCTTCTCTTTTCTTCTCGTACCTTCCTTGAGGCTTCCCTCTTCGGAAGTTACTTTGCCGTCCCTTCTTGTAAAACATCTTGCCCACCTTACGGATGAGCATGGCGAAATCCTCATCGCAATCTTCGGATGAGTCGTCTTCCTCAATGGTAGTAGGAGTGGCTTTGAAGGCAATCGTCTTCTTCTTTGGTGCCTCCCTCTCTTCTCTAACTTTCAACTCCATCTCATGCGTCTTGAGATTTCCGATGAAGCCGGAGAAGTCCATCTCCTCTTTGTCGTTGAGCTCCTTGAGTGTGGTCGCCTTGACTTCCCAAGCTTTGGGAAGAGCTCTAATCACCTTCCTTATCTTTTGATCATTATCAATCTTGTCGCCTAAGGAAGAAAGAGCATTAGTTATTTTTGTAAAACGGTGAGCATATCATCAATGCTCTCATTATCAAACATGTAAAAGTTCTCATATTGAGAACGTAGCAAGTCAACTTTGGCTCTCTTGACTTGAGACGTTCCCTCATGAGTTACAATGAGTATGTTCCAAACCTCAAATGCGGATTTACAATTAATTATGCGTGCAAGGTCATCCTCATTTAATGCTTGGGTCAATGCATATTGTGCCCTAGCATTAGCCTCATAGTCTTTGGAAGTATCCTCGGACCATGTGCTCTCATCACTAGTGGGTTCAATAAAATCTTTGGTTATAGCCCTAGCTACCCTAACTCCTAGGGATTTAAGGAAGAGATTCATTTTCACCTTCCAAATGGGGAAGTTTAAACCATCAAACTTGGGTGGGGATTTAATGCTAGAAAAGTCCATGGATGCCATGAATGCACAAGCAACTGTAAATGCAACACAAATGTATATAGCCAAATATGGATCTCCCTAAGGTGGTTAGACCTAAGTTGTAGGGTTAGGCTCTGATACCAATTGAAATCACCTAGAGGGGGGGTGAATAGGTGATGGCTATAAGAATTATGGCAATAATGCGGAATTTAAAAATTAACTTAACAATTAGCACAATACACAAATTCTTGCAAGTAATAGACAATATAAAAGTGCAAGTAATAAAGAGATAGAGTTTAGAGAGATTTGATCAAACGCAAACACAAGGAGTTGTTTCCGAGGTTCGAGCCACGCTCTACGTCCCCGCCTTCACACTTGAAGGATTTCCACTATTGAGGATCCCACCGGATCAACAATACAAGGACACACTTGTCCGTCTCTCGTGATGCCGCAACACCACCTTGAGCACACTAGCTCGCCTTGAGGCCGATGCCTCTACAACTTCACTCAAGTAAGAATAGAGTGATCAACACTTGATCACTTTACAAAAGCTCACTAAGCACAATCCTAGAACCAAATATGTAGATGTAGATATATGGGATTGTGTAGTGCAAAGCTAGAGAGAAGTAGAGATGTAGGCTTCAAGATGGGTGATTGGAATTTTGGCTTTTGAGAGAAAATCTTGTCTAAAAGGAAGAGCTTGGAAATCTTTAGAAATCTCTTGTAAAAATATTCTTGATGGCTCTAAAAATTGTTAGTCATATCAACTGAAGTGACCACCTATTTATAGGGGTCAAAAACATCCTAAGAGATTCGTTGGAATCAAATCCCAAAAAGAAAAACAGTCAGAAAAAATAGCTGTTGGATCTGTCAGAACTTTTGACAGAGTCCGGTCGACCGGGTCGGTCGACCGCCAACGGTCAAAAATATGACCGTTGGGGTTCATCGGTCGACCGGGTCGGTCGACCGAAAACTCCTGTGAAAGCAAGTGTACATCGGTCGACCGGGTCGGTCGACTGATATAGACGTGCACAGTATTGTGCACATCGGTCGACCGGGTCGGTCGACCGGTTACTGTGAGTTCTGAAAAAACAGAACTTCCAGAACCAGAAATTTGGGATTTTTGGTTTTGGGACTTGGGTTAAATTTTGGAACTTTGTAAAAACATAGAGTATGAGCATGTGTCATACTTCTATCATGTTAAAATAGTTTGATAAAAATCCTTTTGATAAAACTTGTTTTTCCATAAAATCAAAACTATTTTCTTTCTAAAACTTATTTTCAAAATATGTTCTCTTTAGAACTAAGTTTAGAAATGGAATTTGGAAATCTTTTTGAAGCCATGAACCTAACGAAGAGGTGTGTGTGTGATAATCCCATAGTTCTACTTCTAATATCTAGCTTTGACAAAATATCTAAAATAAAAAATAAAAATACAAATCTTGTTTTCTTTGTTGTCTTGGTCTTGTCTTGATCTTCATATCATCATCTTGATCCCAAAGCATCCTAGTTGTGCATAGCTTGGGAATCTTCATTTTTGCGGCGAACTCCAAATGTGTGAGTCTTTTAGCGGAGCCGTCAAAAACAACTTGTTAAATAACCTGAAATATTCTGAAACACAAATGTTAAATACATAACTAAATATGTTTTGTTATCATCAAAATAACTGGGATAATGGCCTTTGGGCCAACAGCGTCTTATCAAAAGGACTTAGTTCTACCTAAGTCCCTATGAACCAATGACGCGTCTCATCAAAAGGGCTTAGTTCTGCCTAAGGTCCTATGGGTCAAACGCCGCATTTCATTTAAAGAACATAATCTCACCTAAGTTCAGCATTCACAGTCAGTTAATCAAAGATTGTGATCAAGAGGTCGAATTCATCAAAGGAGGTGGAACCAAAAACTTCAAAGACTTTTATTATATCAAAAATGATAAAAGCTGATACAAAACACTCTTAGTGAACAGAGTGTCCTTTTCTTTAAAAAAAAGAGAGAGAAGGCTACAAGTCCTAGTCCGCCAAAGTACGGATTTGCTCTCTAAGGCGATGTATCTTATGTTGACGCGCCTTCTCAACCTCCATGAGAGCTCGGGCCCGCAGATCCACTTCCGACAAAAATCCCTGCGCTTGCACTCGGAGGGATTCCAGCTCGGACGAACGAACAGAGAGGTCCGCTTCAGCTTGCGCCTTGGCAACCTCTAACTCCGCTAGCCTCTTTTCAGAGGTAGCAAGCCTCTCTTCGTTGAAGACAATCATGGCCTCAGCCCTGGCTATAACAGCCCGAGAGTCAAGGATAGCCTGCTTTGCGGCCTGTATGATCGTCTCTGACTCCTCGGACTCAATCGCCAGCCTTTGGTGATCAGCCTGGACACGTTCAAGAAGACGAGTGCTATCGGTGATCTTCTCCTCCACCTCTCTTCGCTCCTGCTCTTGAGAAACAAGGAGCCTATTCAGCGTTTCTTGGGCTTCGTGGGATGAACCGGCATCATCCTCCAGGGATCGAAGCTCTCTCAGGTGCTGTCCCAGCTGATCCACCAGCAGCTGACTCGCCTGGGCTAGCGAAGGGCCTCCGGCCAACTTGATGTTCTCGACCTGGTTTCCGAGAAACATCTGGGCGAAGTCAAGGGAGCTACCCCTAGTCAGGACGAAATCGATGCATGTTCGCATCGAGGTAAGGAACTACTGCACCGCTTGGCGTGTCAAAAGCTCCATGATATCATCATCCGAAGTGCTCCCCGATCCCCTTTCTATCACAGGGTGGGGGATGTAGATCGGCTCTGTTGGTGCAAGAGTCGAGCTGACCATGGGTACGGCAGGAGCAGGAGCAGCCACTGGCGCTTCTGGGGGTACCACTTCTGCAGGAGCCTCCACAGCCGATGACAGGGTAGTAAGCTCGACCTCCTCAGAAACCTCAGCCAAGGCTTGGGCCGTGTGGCCTTCCGGAGGGACACTGACCGCCAGACTCTCTACCTGGGCCCCCTCAGTTCTCTCTGCAAGTTATCTCAACATTAGCCAGAATGGTAAAAAGAGAACATCCGAGACATCAAAACTTTCTTACCAAGATGGAGGTCCAAAGATGTCGAATCCTTGGGCGAACCCTGCAGAGGAGAAGTCTCCCTGACTTCAGTGGTGGCCTCCTCTTCCTGCAGAGAAGAAGTCTCCCTGATTTCAGTGGTGGCCTCCTCTTCCTGCAGAGTAGAAGTCTCGGCAGCTGGAGTCTCAACTCCTTCCGGCTGGGTCAACTCTTGCATCATCTCCTCGATATGCTAGGAGGTTGCAGCCTCGGTATCCTCAGCCAATCCTGCAGCATAAAAGGAGAATGTTAAAGCCTCCTCTTCAAAATGAAAAGGGAAATCAGGTCAAAAGGTGAAAAGAGTACCTTCAGCAGGAGCAACCGCTGGTGGTGACATCGTCGCTGGCTCACACCCATGTATTTCCTCCTCCGAGATGTGTGAGAATTTGCTCGGATCAAGAGGAGCGGGTTCGTCACCATAGTCGACCTCATCCTCAAAATCGCTTTCCTCTGCGGATGAGGAAGACGACAGTTCAACGTGAGCAGCCTCGGTAGCCGGAGCCTTGCCTCTAAACACCCCAGTGGTAGGGCTGGGGTCAACCATCCGAGGACTAGAGATGAAGACAGAAGGAGACCCAGGCTGTTGTGCCTCATCCCTCCTCTGAGCTGAGGAAGACTCAGGCTGAGCTGAGATCCCCGGAATCTCAACATCGCATCCGCTCATTATATCGACCTCGAGCTGCTCGGTCTCGTCAGTGGCGGTGGGTCTGTCAGCAGGCTCCCCTTCCTCTGCAATCCTGAGGCTCCTGCGGTGTAACCTGCGGGCATGGACTAAGGGAGTGTCATCCTTGTCCACCTCTTCCTCCCTCGGCTCCCCAACACCAGAAGGGATGTCCGCGGATCGAGAAACTGCAACCGTCAAGTCTCTTCGGACCTTCTTTGGGGCAGGCTCAGCAGTGGAAGTAGAGCCTTGACGACGCTTGCTCACCGCCTGTCGAGCCCTGGTTGGTCGCGTCTCCACCCTTGTTGCTCGCGGCTCCTCCCTTGACCTTCTCCCGACCTCCCTCAGAGCCTTCAGGTACTGCTCGACGCCTCGCGAGCGTTTACCGGACTCAGACCTTGCTTCGAGATTTGCATTGATACTCTCAATACATGAATACTCCGGAACAAAGTATGGTGTCTGGTTGACTTGGAAGTACCAGGAGCAGAAGCTGAAGCTCATACGGCACTTTGATCCCTCGATAGGTAGACGAAAAGTTGCTTCCGTCCCTCCAGCCACACTGTAGTACCAAGCCCGAGCACCTTCGGACAAGTTCCCTTCGAAGGCGAGTCGAGCATTGGGATTGCCGACGTAGAGTTGATCGTAGCCGAACTGTCAGGCGAAACGATTCGGCATGTACGGCTCGATTGTGCATGAAGTCCCTTGCCGGAAAAGCACATATCCGGGCCGAATGTTGATCAACCACCAGAAGACCCCCGTGGACAACCTCGTGAAGTCATCTGGGCCCGCGAAATCAGTAAATAGATCCCCGAAAGATGCACCAGGGATCTCGGGGAAGCAGCGATTGAGCTGGTAGTTCGAAGCATCTGAAATGCACTTCCGGACGAAATACATATAAGTATTACGCCAGTCCGAACCCTCCAACCGCTGTACAAAAGGGGCGAAGCCCTCACTCCAAGACACCGGCGTCATCAGGGAAGGGCAGTGCATCACGTACCAAGCCATGAGGTACGTGTAAGGCAGCTCGATCCGAGGGTTGGGGCGCTTCACCGTCGGCTTCCCCTCTGAGTCAAGGATCGGCTTGCCATGGGAGTCGACAGCCTTCCCTGCCTCGCAGAAAGCCTGGGTTAACGCCCGCAACCCGCTCTGAATGCCAGCCGCCACGGCCGAAAGAAGGGCTATGGGACTTCCATAGGCCAGGAGCACCGCCGGGTACACCACGTCGGCAACAATGACTTCATGTGGCAACGTGGGCACCACACAACGCTTCAGCCACAACATTAAGAAGCCCGCCAACAATGCTCGATCGGAGATAGGGGTCCGGGCTTGATGGTGAAAGCTTTCGAAGACCATGTCAAGTTCGAAACTATCCTCGTTCGAAACCGTGGTGTAGAAGCCTTCAGGAGCCTGGGCGATCCTGTCGTCAATTTCCTTGTCAGAGCTGGGAGCCAGTCGGGTTATTGGATGGTCTTTCTTATTGACATTGTTGAACAAGTAACTGGCCCAAGACAGCTGCTTGATTCCTCCCGACCTCCAAGTGGTTATCTGGCCGCAAATATGGAAGTGACATAGCACTTCCCAATAAGTCTCGTACATTTGAGGAGACCCTTTCTTCATAAGGTTGAGCTCCTCAGTGGCTGGGATATATTCCTCATAGGGAGAATCCCCTGTTGCCAGCCCCGAGACCTCATGCAACTCGTGCAGTGCAAGCCCATCTCTCCGACCGGGGTGAAGAATGTCCCCGTCAAAGAATTGTAACGCTCAAGGACCCCGAAGAAGTTCTGAGAACTCGGCAGGATGCCATACTGCACGGCCCTGACTGCTGGGTACAGTCCCACATGCTCTAGCAAATCTCCAAGATCGGCAAGGATGAAGCTCACCATCCTGCACCACCAATACTTCTCGGTGGAATGAACCCACCCGGGCGCACGGAACTCAACCGGAAAATCACCCTCCGCTTTCATAAACGAGTTGAGGAAGGTAGTGCCGAGTTTTGGTATCTCTCCAACTGGGAGCTCAGACTTGCGCGACCCGAGGAACAGGCCGAGAACCGCCCTATCATGACCATCATGACGGTATACCTTCTGGGAGCCCAAGTCACCGAGGGTAATCTCAGGGACGTATCGGGAAACGTCCCATTTCATCTTCCGAGGGACGGACATGTGCTGGAGATAAGACAGCGGGAACATCCTCTCCATGTCTAGAAGAAAGAATCTTCTATCCCCTATCTGACGGAGCCATCTATAATTTCCATCATACATGGAATAGCCGCCATCACCGATACGATCTCCGAAGAAGAAGGCAGGCTTCTCCAGCTTGACGCGATCATCCGTTGTGAATGCTGCATCGGTCATAAGCACCCGAAGGGTCGTCATATCAACATTGGAGAGCCTCTTCTGGCGCTCCTGCGACCTGTCAGCAGTCACAGGTACTGTCCTTCGTAGCACAAAGGCCAGATCACAGTCAGCACCACCTACATGTCCAAAGTGGCGCTTCTTGGCGAGTGGGGCAGAAGGGTGTGGTACTGCAAAAGAAAAGAACATTTAATCAGACACCTTATCAGAAGCGAAAAAAAATGCTAAGTGTCTATAGTCCAGACGCAGAAGAGATACTGGACGCAGGAATTATCAAATCCGCGTCCAGACCTGCGAATCTGCGTCCAGACGCAGAAGAAATACTGGACGCAGGAATTATCAAATCCGCGTCCAGACCTGCAAATACGCATCCAGGCGTGAGACCCGCAGGATCAAATTCGCGTTTTGCAAACCAAGACTTAAGAAAAATCTCTAAGTACTTAGGCTCAGGTGCAAGATTCATCAAAAACCTGCACCTGATAAAAAATCTTCAAGTCCGCGTCCGAACCCTTCACAATTAAAAATATTCTAAGTGAAGAATCCAAAATGCAGGACTCGCTGGCACTGGGTCATCAAACCTGGTTATCAACTCAAAGACCGCGTCTGAGACCGCGTCTGAGAATCAAACACGGTTTGTTTTCTGTGTTGACGGTTCTGTGTTAATGGTTCTCCTCCAAAAGATATCTTTTTGAGGTTCCATGAGCTTCCAGTAATGGTGAAGCCTAAACGGCGTTATACCTGGGAAAAGGACTTCCTGCGCGGAGGAACCGCCCCTCTGGGCCTCGGTGACGGTCGCTCTTGAAGAGGATGCGGTTGGCTTGGTCTTAGGTGCCATTGGTGATTAAGAATCCAGTAATGGAGATGAACAGAAAAAGAAGAACTCTTTTTCTTAAAAACTCTAAACAAATGCGCTCGGAGAAGAAGAGGTTTCTCTCTGACTGTTGCCATTTATAGGCACAAGGATTCGCGAAGATACGCGGCGCATGGCTCGATTAGTTCTGCAGCGAGTCATCGCTTGACACGTGGAAGAAATCATTTTGATGATTCGCGAAGATCATGCGCCATGACTCTACAGCGAGTCATCGCTTGACACGTGGAACAGATCATTTAATGAACCGGGAAGTCAGCGCGCCAAAAGGTGAAATCCCGTCGGTTCCCCAGGCCAACTGGCAGTGCAATCATGACATGGCACGGATTCGCACCCGACGGTCGCGTCTCTTCGATGGACGTGCCCCGTCACCACCGCCATAAATGCATTCAAAAAGTCGCGTCTCTCTAAGAAGTTCGCGTCTTTCCAGCCCGGCTGAACATCGCGTCTGCTTTATGGAAGATCAGTCACGTTTTTCATTTGCCAAAAGACGCACCCCATGAAAGCCGCGTCTGTAAAGCAGTACTATCTCTGCTCTTCAAAAAGAACTGGCGTTCAGTCCTTACTTCTGCAAATTAGTTCAACAGTACACTGGCACAAGCAGACAATCGTCCACTCCTGGCTTAAAGCGCGTCCATGACAGACTAAAAGCAATCGGGGAGGTTTAGACTGTGTATCTAGACACTCAACACGATCAACTCTGGTGGCCTCAAAGAGTTTAACAGTACACTCACGAAGACCAACTCCAGATAAGATCAAACCTGGAGCATTAACAGTCCAGTCATAGAGGTGAATTCAGCTAGAGTCCAAAGTATTTCGAAATCCGTCCCAGTTAACTGCGGAATATCGAAACTTTGGAGGGGGTTCTGTAGGCTGTCTAAAAATCACTAAAAGACAAGCCATTAAAAAGCAGAGTTTCAAGTTCTAGACGTGTAGGCTCGACACCTGCGTCTCAACATCAAGGCGCGTGGGCTCGACACCCGCGTCTCAACATCAAGGCGCGTGGGCTCGACACCCGCGTCTCAACATCAAGGCGTGTGGGCTCGACACCCACGTCTCGGTTATAACCTCCCTGGTTATGGGGCCAGTCGCCGCCCACATAACGGGGAGGTCAGCCCCTCGTTATGGAGCGTTTTTAGGGGGCACGTTCACCCTAGGACCTCTATAAATAGCCTCGTTTGCTATGAGGTCGAGGCAATCAGAAGAGAGGGGATAGACACAAGGGCGATCAGAAAGGCATCTGGCATCAAGAGGGTCAGAAGATCACAGAGAGAGAAAGACCGAGACAGGAGAAAGAGAGCTAAACTCTTCAACAAGCTCTCTGCGTACGAGTTGTCCTTTGCCTACCTTCTCTTTGAGAGTTTTGGTAGACAGAGCTGTGCTCCTCCCTCTACCAGCCAAAGAGAAGATTCCCTGACGATCCCGATGATCATCCGGTCAACGGAGAACAAGATTCACTCTCCACCGCCACACGAAGAACCCAGCACTAAACAAAGGGAGGATTCAAGACTCAACATCCTCCCTCCCTTGTAACTGGAAGGAAAAAGCAATTTTGTTGTAATTTTTTCATCTGATTCAAGGAAAATTTTACATTAAAGACTTCTTTCTCTTAAGCTTGCCGAGGCCGCACCTCTACACCGAGTTCTCACTAGAACCCGAAACAACGCGAACCCGCAAGTCCGCCTTCTCAAAATAAGAATGAAGACTTTGGTGATCACAACACTTTGATCACCTAAAAATAATCTCACAACAACTCTCCTATAGGAATTATATAGCAATGAATAGCTCAAGTATGTGTGAGAAAAATAAGGATTAATTTGGTGGTGAAAAACTCAAAGAAAACTCTTTTACAAAACACTCTTAAAAATCTCTCCTTTTGATATGACATTTTTGGCTCTTAAATAAGTGGAGATAAACACTAAAAGATGCATCAAAAACTAGCTTGAAAATCCACTTGAAATCTTGTATAAAATAGTCCAAGGGACCCCATTTTATAGGCTCCAAAAATCTGCCCGTTGGAAGCCAACTCAGCAGCTCTGGCTGCTGACGGTCGACCGCCCGATCGACCGCTAACGGTCAGATTTCTGACCGTTGGGAAGGTCGGTCGACCGGCCGGTCGACCGCCAACTGGGCAATGGCCTAGCGATCGACTGCCCGGTCGACCGGGCCATTTTCAGAGAGCAGACACTCTCTGGCGGTCGACCGTGCGGTCGACCGATCCAACCTGTGCACGTCGGTTGACCGCCCGGTCAACCGACCTCAGTCACGTTCGACCGTGCCGTCGACCGGCTGAAGGCCAGAAAAAACAGTTTTGGGGATTTAAAAACTTGAATTTTTTCCTTTAATAAAATCCCATAAATTCTCTACAAATTTACAAAAATAAGTTCATATTATACTTTGATATACAAACATGTTTGAGTAAAAATCAAAACATGTTACAAACATTTTGAACTATTTTTGTGACTTAAAAATTTTGGCTTAAAATAAAACCGTATTTTTTCAAATTGATTTTTCCAAAACTTCTCCAAATACAAAAATAAGATATTTTAAACACTTTTAAAGCTTAGTGTATATGGATATAATCCACTATACATATATGATGAAATATCTATGTTTTTGACAATAAACACTAAAATGATTTTGGTAAAACACATTTATATTTGAAAGTCCAAAACTAAAACGGTATTTTTCCAAAATGAAAACTCTTTTATAAAATACATCTAAATCTTGTGTGTGAGTGTATATGATACTTGAGCAATCCACCAAGTAATCTATCCTTTACATTTATTTAAAAATAAAATCTTACTAAAACAAACCTAGACACAAGTCTTCTCTTGAAGGTCTTCACTTGAAAATCTTCTTCTCCTTCTTGACTTGGTCCAAACCTTGAACCAAAGTGCTAGACTCCTCTTGAGTACTTGATGTGTCTTGATGCATAAGCTCTTGAATCAATACGTGCTAGCTTCAAAACTTGACTTGAAATCCTTTGTTGAAGCTAAACACTACTAAGATCTTGATCACAAATCTGAAACTAATTAAACACAAGATCATTAGTACTATAACTACATGAGTTAATCATCATCAAAACTAGAGTGATGGGCCTTTGGGCTAACAATATACACACACACAAAAAATTTATATGTGTTTTCATGAAATAGTTTTAGAAAATACCATTTTGATTTTGAGCTTAAAGAAGATATCTTTATGTTTATGAATAGAGTTCATCAAAACAAGTTTACATATTTTATATATATATATATTGAATTTCATCTATATACATTGTTGGTTCAAATGTTCAGAAAAACTTAGTTTGATGTTTCGGGTTCATAGTTTTTAAGTTTTGTATTTATCAAAACTTTGTTTAGAGCACAATTGTCAAATACATAGATATTTCATTTTATATGTGTATTGGATCATATCCATACACGCTATGCTTCAAATGAGTCTTAATATTTTGTTTTTGTATTTGAACAAGTTTTAAAAAAATCATTTTCAAATTGAAGATTAATTTTGAAAAATATGGTTTTTGGTTTAAGGCTAAATTTCTATATCGCAAAAATAATTCAATTTGTTTGTAATATGTATTGATTTTTGATCACACATATTTGTAATTCAAAGTATTTCAATGAACTTATTTTTGTGGATTTTATGTGATTTTATGAGATTTTATAGGATATTGAAAGACCAAGTTCTAATCCCTAATAATTCTTGACCTCGCCTTCTAGCGATCGACCGAACCAGAAGTGGTCGACCGACCGATCGAATGATGTGCATAAAGATGTGCACAAGTCCTGGCTTGAAGGCCGGTCGACCAAGCGAACAACCTCCAGAGAGTTCAACTCTCAGGATCTGGCCCCGGTCGACCGAGCGGTCAACCGGCCAGGGAGCAATGCTCTCTGCTTCTTGCCTCAGTCGATCGATAGATCAAGACTTGCGTCCGGTCGACGGGATGGTCAACCGGCAACCCCAACGGTCATAAATCCGGTCGATGGCCGGTCAACCGACAGATCATCTAGCCTAGGGATTTGTCCCAACGGCTAGTTTTTATAGCTCTATAAAAGGGGAGGCTTTTTTGGCTAGTTTTAAACAAGATTTTTGGAGAGTTTTCAAGAGCCATTTTTTCGTCTCCAACAAAAACTTTTTAACAAGTTTTTGGGCTAAGCTTTCATATCAAAAGAGTGTTTATTAAGAGTGTTTTTCTTGAGCTTTCAAAAGAGATTTCTTGAGTTTTTCATCACATCTCTATCTTGTTTTTCTCACACAAACCTGAGCTTTTCATTCTTATATCAATCCTCTTAGGAACCTTGTTATGAAAGTTATTTTTGTGATCAAGAGAAGTGATCACGAGTTTTCATTCTTGTATTGTGAGGAGGTGTAGAGGTTATGGCCTCGATGAAGAGAGTTTCGTGGTGATCAAGTAAAGTGATCAGTAAGTGTTCCAACATATGGTTGGAGAAGTTATAAGAGGTGCGGCCTCGACAAGCTAGTGTGCTTGTGTATGTTGTTCTTGGGGGAATAAGTGAGGAATTTGCGGGTCCAAGAGTTCTTGAGGGAGCTCATTGTAGGTGTTGCGGCACCAAGTGATCTTCAGGGATCGATTCTAGTGGAAATCTTTTATAGTGTTGAAGGCAAGGACATAGAGCAAGTGTCCTCGAACCTCAAAATAATTCTTCCGTGTTTGTGATTGCTCATCTTTCTCTCACTTATGTTTATATATCATGCATGCTTGTATTGTTGATATATTTGTGCTTAATTGTTATATGCTTGAGATTGTTTACTTACACTTATATTTAACTAAAAGAGCCATAGTGGCACCTCAACTCTTAATCCAGAGGAATCTTGAGGAGATAGTCCAAAGCCCTTCACCGAGAATTCAACTACACTTTGTGTTATACTTTGTGTGTTTGTGTAATATTTTTTATTTTGCTTAAATAGTTTTTTTATTCCGTATTGTTGTGCATTAGATTAGCTTGTGATCTATTCACCCCCTCTCTAGGTGACCTACAAGTGGTATCAGAGCTTGGTGCTATTGATTTGGGTCTAATAACCTTAAGTTAGAGATTCTCATTTAGCTAATCACAATATTTGTTTATACACACATATGGATTTCATGACTCCTCTTATGTTTGACATTCTTAACATCCAAACGTGAAAAGTTAAGTTGTTCATGTACCTTAAAGCCCTAGGCACCATATTTATCTTGCCACCATTAAAGAATCTTATTTTATTAATAACAAGTATCTTGAGGATAACACAAAAGCCATCCATGCTATAGAGTCTACCCTAAGTGATGAAATTTATCTAGGGTTTTAACTTTGATTCAGTTTTTGCAGTATGGAACACCCTTATCTCTCTTGATGAATAAAAGCAATACTACTTGGTGAGTAACTAGGATGATGGAAATGCTACTACTAATATGTGCTACATGGTCCAAGAGGATGACCCCCTTGAGGTAAATTCTGAATCAGAGCTTGATGAAGATGTTGACATATCATATGATGAGCTTGCTTTATTTTGTCAACAACTTCTTAAAAAGTATGAATTGTTAAAAATGGAAAACATAAGTTTAAAAAATGAAAATGATTTAGTTTCAAAAGAAAAAGATTCTTTTCAAAAAAAAATTGAAATTATTTCAAAAGAAAATGAATTTTTGAAAAATGAGACTATTTCTTTGACTTCAAATTAAATGAAATTTGTGAAGGAAATAATTCATTGAAAAATAAACTTATTTTGGTGGAAAAAGAAATTATTTTAAATGAAAATAAATCCTTGAAAAAGAAAATTGTTTTAAAAGAAAAAGAAATATTTCTAAAAAGAAAAAGAATTTTGTTTCTCATATTTCTTCTTCCAAAATTGAGAATGATATTTGCATTATGACAAGAACAACTAAGCCATTTGTCACAGTATTTGGGGTAGGCTAAATGAACCAAAAGAGAATTATGTCAGATCAGGCACATAGATCAGCTTTCTCCATCATTCCTATCAAACAATATGCCTTCACTAAGACCTTTAGCTTCTATATCTTGTCGTATTACCTTCATTCATGTTGTTATATTATGAAGAAGAACATTGATTGTTTGGGCTCCACTTTGAGCCAATGTACATTTAAAAACAATATATTAGAATCCATGTGTCGCAAGAAACGAATTTCACATGTTCATGCACAAACCCCACGGCATACATATGCACACCATGCTCACACTCACACCACTCATATGCATGCTAGAGTGTACAAATATACACATTGCGTCCACAAAGACCATTTAGCAAAATTTTATTTTGATAGAATAAATTCTTTAAAATTTGCTGATAATAATATTTGGGTTTCATTTGTTTCTAACCCCTGTGGACCCAAAAAAAATGGGTATCAAAATCCCTACCTCTTATATTTGATGTAGGTGTGGGCTTTCACAAATGTGAGAGGGTTGGTGTCTTGATGGTGAATGCATATGGAGGTATATGGATATGCCTACTTAATGCTTCGCTATCAAGGATGTTTGGTGGGAGGACCACCATAGTTTAAAGACTTAGAGATTAGTTCATATGGTTTGGTAACTATCTCTAAACTCCTATTTATGTTTACATGCTTTTGTATTAAAGTTTTTAGCATCTCATGATTTTAATGGTCATTATTAAACGCAATGTTATTAGACATGTGATATACATAGATAGTTTTTGAGATACACCCATATTCATATGATTCATATTTTGTGTTCTCACTATTGTTAAACTACTATGTATATACTAGTTCTAAAACACGTGCATTTAGCAATGATCATGTTTGTTTTATACTTCATGTGGTGATTACTTGTTTAGATGTATTTTTCATTAAAACTTGTATTTATACTTTTACAAGAAGTGAACTACACTTGATTATTATATGTTTGTACTTCATTGCTCATTTATACTCATTACATGTACATGTATTACTTAGTTTTAATGATTCTTTCATTTATACTTGTTTTTCCCTAATTGTAGCACCCCGTTCCCGGATACATACCCAGATACGTGTCCCAAATATTTTCCACCGTATTGTTTCAAATTTCTTCCAGTATGTGTTTTTGGGTTGTGATTGATTATGTTATTGTGCATCGGATCTAGATTCTCAGACCTAGAGTAAGCCTTGACCCGGACCAAGAACCCGATACAGCATGCTACCCGGTTTGACCTTTCTGGTAATCTGATTTGACTGATTTTAGTTTCAGACACTGTTTTCTAATATTTTAGATTTTTCATGATTTTCTGAGATTTTTCATAATTTTTCTACAAAATCTCCAAAATCGGTATCGGTTGGCATCGCTGACTGATTCTCAGATTTTTATTTTTTCAAACGGGATTGAATTTTCAAAAATGACTTTCACATTACTTCTTAAAATTTTAGTTTCTATCTAAATACATTTTTTAGAATTTTCTAAACTTAACAAAATTTGACCGACTCTGGTATCAGCCGGTATCGCTGGAAGATTTCAGAATTTTTAATTTGAAAATTACATTGAATTTCTTGAATCTAATTTCATCGAGCATCTTAAAATAATATTTTTTTATTTTTGAGAATTTTTCTAAACGTTTCTAAAGCAGTCAATTTTCGCCCTATTAAAATAATAATATTATTTACCAATAATTTCTTTTCTTACTTTTTCCTTCTCTACTCCCCTACTTTATACTCCCTGATATTTTAATAAATTAATTATTTAATAAGTTTTTTTTATTATTTTCTTTTCTTTTTCCTTATTTTTTTCCCTTTTCCTTTATTTTCTTTCTTTTTCTTCTTTTCTTTTCTTCCCCTTCATCCACCCCCCATACCCTGCATTTCAACCACCACTGGCCACTCCCTGCTGCTGCAAACAGCAGCAGTACACCCCCCATTCTCCCCCATACCCTCTTCATTACTCTCCTTTCCCTTTCTTTCTATTTAAACTTCTTTTCCTTCTTCCCTATTTCTTCCTTCATCTTCTCCATTTTCATTTTCCACCAAAACCACACTCCCACTTCATCACCGCCGCCTCCACCACCGGAGCCACTGCCGCATCACCACCCCTAGGCCGGCGCCATCTCCCCCACACCCCCTCTCCACTCCACCACCTTCTTCAACCTCCACCAACCACTCTCCACCTCCAATTTCATCAAAACCCGCCACCATCACCTCCCTTCCTCCTCCAAAATTCACCACCACCTCTATCAAATTCACCACTCCCACCATCCCATCATCACCTCCTCCTCCTTTAACTCCCCACCACCTCCAACAACCACCACAACCACCATAACCACCACCACCATCAACTTCTACCACCACTCCTCTACCAAACATCAACCAACCCCAACCCTCCACCACCCCTCCTCCCCGGACTAGGCTGCGCGCGCGACCCCCGGCGCCGCCGCCGCCACCAGGCCGCAGGCGGTAGGCCGGCCACCCCCTCCCCCTCCATTTCCTTCTTTTTTCTTTCCTTCTTCATTTCCTTCTTTCTTTTCCTTTCTTCTTTCTTTCTTTTATTCATTCCAAATATAAATATTTTAATCCCTTTCCCTAAAATACCCATCCCCTCATTCTCAAATTACTTTCCCATATTTACAACCATACCCCTCCCCTTTTAATTCCTAATTCCTTTCTAAAAATAACCCTATACTCTCTCTCCTTTCTTTCTCTCTCTCTCCTCTCTCTCTCCTCTCTCATTCCTTCTCTAATATATTTATAATATTTATGTATATATATTTATATATTTTAATATACATATGGGATAGTGGCTTACTCGCACGGGTTCGCAGATTTCTCGGATTTTAACTGGAATTTCATTCCGGTTTCAGGCGAGTGCTTTATATTAACTATCCTTGATTTATAGCATGATATTGATATGTGGACATCTTATTATTATCGTAACATACCTAACACTTGTTGATGTAATATTTAGTACATGATTTCTTACTATACAAGCTTATAGATGGTATTGTACTCGGTATTTACCCGACACTTGACATGTTATACTTGATGCATGATTTATGGCATCGGCACTTGATATATTATATTTGATATCTAATCCATGGTACTTGATATCTGACACCGGCACTTGATATTTTATATTTGATAGCTGATTCACGGCACTTGATATTAGACACCGGTACTTGATATATGTCATACTTGTCACCTGATCCTGACCCCCGGTATATGACACATGCTAACCCTTACTTGATATGCTTTCATGTGGTCCAAGTACATTGACCTGACATCGTGACCCTTGACCGGACACTACCACCACTGATACTTATATTACATGGCATATTCATGATTATCACTTTTACGGGGACTTGATTATTATATTGTTACCAGACATTTGGTACTCCTGAACTCCTGTACTCCTAAACTCCTGTATTCATGAACCCTGAAAAAGGGTGACTCCTGATACTATACTCCTGTTTATCCCCGTAATAGGATAACCATGAATATAGGATTTCTATGAACACCTTGTGGACATTATCATTGGACAAATTCTAATAATTAGACAACTTATATCAGGATAGGGAAAACTGATGAGTACCGATATAATCTCCATGTTTATGATGATCTTATAGTGTCGCACGATCATATACTTGGATTCGACCTGGAGGCCACCAGGCGCTTCCGTGGGGTGTATTGGCACCCTACTCCCCTGCCTGTCGGTTGTACCATAAGCCTCTGGGGCTATTCATGTGGGAGCGGTGACATCCTATTCCTGTTCGGACGTACAATAAGTCCCGGTACCTAGCGGTGCGTTCTGGCTCAGCGCCGGATACTCCTTGGCCGTTGTCCCGGGCATGTACGGGACCCATTCTAAGCATGGTTCGTCCATCTCCATCAGTTTTCAATAACTTACTTTCCGGTCTGTATGCTAAGGTATGTGGGATGGACACATATCGATGTATACAAATCAGATGAGTCTTAATAATATAATAATAATATGCTCCTGATATTTGACTAGCTATACACTTGATCTATACTGCTCATCACTTATACCTGTACTATCTTGTTGGATTACTTGATTGCTTCCATACTGTTTCATTATTATGGTATTGTGAAGGCAAAATCAGGTTATATAAACTCAGACTACAGTGACATGTGGTATATGGTATATATATGAGGGTTTCCTTATTTGGATTATTCCTTCGACATACTAATCTTACGAATCGGTAATGTGAGCTTGTATAACTGATTTTCCTGTAGTTACTTTACTTACTATCTCATTTTATGTTCATATAAGCTTATATTCATGATACACATGTCTTGTACACATGTACCTGTTATGCACGCCACTTGGCTTTACTATGTACTCACGGGGTTGCGTCTGACAACCCTAAATTCTTATGTCCAGATTCTAGAGCCTAGACCATGATGGTCTTGCTGTAGCTAATCGAGCGCGCAGCGGGGCCTCCTGTGGTGGTCAGAGCGCAGCCAAAGCTTGGACGTCGCCGCAGCTCTTCCTTCAGTTCCTCTCCTGTTTGGTTCTCGAGACCCCTTGCTGCTCGTGAGCATCTCTCAGCTTTTATTATGTATATCCCTTCATGTATTATACTTTTGTATCTTCTGGTGATGTAATATTCCTGTAATATTGTATCACTCTCTGTGATGACTGTGTACTTGTACTTTTCGATTGGAATGTATATTACCACTGTGCTTCCCCTCTGATTCTTGCCTGCACTGATGAATAGCGTATATATGTGAGGGTAGTTTTGACCTGCGTATATGCGTCGCAGTGACGTCTCCGTACCCGCGAGATCGGGGCGCCATACTATTCTTGTACATGTTTTAACTTCATGTATGTGTTATTTTTATTTAAAACTAATAGATATACATGTATATCCTTTAGTCACTTGCTTTCAAGTAAAATTCTGTTAGGACTCATATGTGTTTGGGATATATATGTATACTTGTAGTTTCAACAAAACATACATATACCTTGAAGTTTGTCTAATTTTGATGAAAATTTTAGTTTTAATGAAAAATAACTTTTATGATTTTCATATATTTTGATGATTTGAGCCTTATTGTCCTATCTTCATGAATGTGTTACTCACATAATTCTTATATACTGACATTTTTTTGCATACACATGACCTTATTTTCATGAGTTAATTTTTGTGCCTTATAAATCTTGAGTGACAATTTTTGTGTATTTAGCATGCTTCATGGGATATATGATTTGGTTTTCATGTTTTGAAGGATCTTTAACTAGTTTTTAAAAAATTATTTTAAACTAGTTTCTTGTTTCTTCAATTGGTAGAGTTTTCAAACACATTAAATTATTTTCAAACTCTTATTTTTGAAAACCCTATCAACTAAGAGCGGTTGGTTGGACGACCATGTCTTGTTTGCCTTATTGAATATCTTTTATCATGTGCGTGACAATGGTGGATTGTTATGAGTTATTCACATAATTTTCATGATCTATTCATTTTGTATACTCATACTAGTTTACTATATATGTATGATTCAAATCTCAAGTGATATTTTCATACATACATATATTGACTTTGATTGTGCTTGTTTTACATGTCCATACATTTTAAAGCACAAATCATATTTATGCTAAGCTTGATTTTATCATAAAGGTTAATTGTATCTTTACAAGCTTATGCATTGATTTCAATTGGTATTTATTTGGTATAAAAATATACTTCATGTTTCACCTTCAATTGGTATCAAAATCTACTATTGGTATCTTAAAAAAAAAATTTGTTTCTCTACAAGTGATACCAATATTTATTTTTATCAACTACTATATGATTTCATTGGTATCATAATCATTTTGTTGACTTCAAGAAATTTCAAAAATTTATTTTAAAAGTGGTTTCATAATTTGTTGATATGTATTGCTTATATGCAAGGGGAACTTAACATCTCCTCTATATATAGATTCATATTAAGTGTATTACATACATAGTAGAGCTTGACCTCTCTTCCTTACGTGGTACACGTGTGTAGGGGGAGCTTAACATCTCCATCTATACATTGTATATTATGCTTATGTGGGTTAGAATTTAATCATCCTTCTCCATGTAATGCATGTATGCAGAGGGAGCTAACTTAACGTCTCTCCTCTTCATTAATGTATAACGCATATACATCTTTATTGTTTGATTGTCTTCACCCCTTTGTTGATAAGTTGACAAAAAGGAGAAGAATTTAGTGAGTTTATATATGCATGCTTAATATTGGTATTTATGCAAAATGATCATGTTTGTTTTATACTTCATGTGGTGATTACTTGTTTAGATGTAGTTTTCATTAAGACTTGTATTTATATTTTTACAAGTAGTGAACTACACTTCATTATTATATGTTTGTACTTCATTACTCATTTATACTCATTACATGTACATGTATTACTTAGTTTTAATGATTCTTTCAATTATACTTGTTTTTTCCTATTTGTAGCACCTCGTTCCCTGGATACGTACCCAGATACGTGTCCCAAAACTTTTTCACCATACTGTTTCAAATTTCTTTCAGTATGTGCTTTTGGTTTGTGATTGATTATGTTATTGTGTATCGGATCTAGATTCTCAGACCTAGAGTAAGTCCTGGCTCGGACCAAGAACCGATACCAGCATGCTGCCCGGTTTGACCTTTCTGATAATCTGATTTGACTGATTTTAGTTTCAGACACTGTTTTATGATATTTTAGATTTTTCATGATTTTCTAAGATTTTTCAAAATTTTTCTGCAAAATCTCCAAATCAGTGTCAGTTGGCATCGCTGACCGATTCCCAGATTTTTTAGTTTTTCAAACTGGATTAAATTTTAAAAATGGCTTTCACATTTCTTCTTGAAATTTTATTTTCTATCTAAATATATTTTTTGGATTTTTCTAAATTTATCAAAATTTGACCGATTTTGGTGTAAGCCGGTAACGCTGAAAGATTTTAGAATTTTTAATTTAAAAATTACATTAAATTTCTCAATCCGATTTTACCGAGCATCTTAAAATAATATTTTTTATTTTTGAGAATTTTTCTGAACATTTCTGAAACAGTCAAATTTTCGTCCTATTAAAATAATAATATTATTAACCGACAATTTCTTTTCTTACTTTTTCCTTCTCTACTCCCCTACTTTATACTCACTGATATTTTAATAAATTAATTATTTAATAATAAATTTTTTTATTATTTTCTTTTTTTTCCTTATTTATCCTTTTCATTTATTTTCTTTCTTTTTCTTCTTTTCTCCCCCTTCATCCACCCCCCATACCCTGCATTTCAACCACCACCCGGCCACTCCCTGCTGCTGCAAACAGCAGCAGCACACACCCCCCCCCACATTCCCCCATACACTCTCCTTTCCCTTTCTTTCTATTTAAACTTCTTTTCCTTCTTCCCTATTTCTTCCTTCATCTTCTCCATTTTCATTTTCCACCAAAACCACTCCCCACTTCATCACCGCCGCCTCCACCACCGGAGCCGCCGCCGCATCACCACTGCCCTAGGCCGGCGCCATCTCCCCCACACCCCCTCTCACTCCACCACCTCCTTCAACCTCCACCAACCACTCTCTACCTCCAATTTCATCAAACCCGCCACCATCACCTCTCTTCCTCCTCCAAAATTCACCACCACCTCTATCAAATTCAAATTCACCACTCCCACCATCCCATCATCACCTCCTCCTCCTCTAACTCCCCACAACCTCCAACAACCACCACAACCACCATAACCACCACCACCACTCCTTCACCAAACATCAACCAACCCCTCCTCTCCACCACCCCTCCTCCCTGGACTAGGCGGCGCGCGTGCCCCCCCGGCGGCGCCGCCACCGCCGCCAGGCCGCAGGCGGTGGGTCGGCCACCCCTCCCCCTCCATTTCCTTCTTCTTCTTTTTTCTTTCCTTCTTTATTTTCTTCTTTCTTTTCCTTTCTTCTTTCTTTCTTTATTCATTCCAAATATAACTATTTTAATCCCTTTCCCTAAAATACCCATCCCCTCATTCCCAAATTACTTCCCCATATTTACAACCATACCCCTCCCCTTTTAATTCCTAATTCCTTTCTAAAAATAACCCTATACTCTCTCTCCTTTCTTTCTCTCTCTCCTCTCTCTCCTCTCTCATTCCCTCTCTAATATATTTATAATATTTATATATATATATATTTTTTAATATACATATGGGATAGTGGCTTACTCGCACGGGTTAACGGATTTCTCAGATTTTAACCGGTATTTCATTCCGGTTTCAGGCGAGTGCTTTATATTAAACTTAAAAATAACTACCCTTGATTTATAGCATGATATTGATATGTGGACATCTTATTATTATTGTAACATGCCTAACACTTACTGATGTAATATTTAGTACATGATTTCTTGCTATACAAGCTTATAGATGGTATTGTACTCGGTATTTACCCAACACTTCACATGTTATACTTGATGCATGATTTATGGCACCGGCACTTGATATATTATATTTGATATCTGATCCATGGCACTTGATATCTGACACCAGCACTTCATATGTTATATTTGACACCTGATCCACGGCACTTGATATTAGACACCGATACTTGATATATGTCATACTTGTCACCTGATCCTGACCCCCGGTATATGACACATGCTAACCCTTATGATATGCTTTCATATGGTCCAAGTACATTGACATGACATCGTGACCCTTGATCGAACACTACCACCACTGATACCTGTATTATATGACATATTCATGATTATCACTTTTATGGAGACTTGATTATTATATTGTTACCAGACATTTGGTACTCCTGAACTCCTGTACTCCTGAACTCCTGTATTCCTGAACCCTGAAAAAGGTGACTCCTGATACTATACTCCTGTTTATCCCTGTAATAGGATAGCCATGAATATAGGATTACTATGAACACCTTGTTGACATTATCATTGGGCAAATTCTAATAATTAGATAACTTATACCGGGATAGGGAAAACTGATGAGTACCGATATAGTCTCCATGTTTATGATGATCTTATAGTGTCGCGCGACCATATACTTGAATTCGACCTGGAGGCCACCAGCCGCTTCCGTGGGGTGTACTGGCACCCTTACTCCCCTACCTGTCGGTTGTACCATAAGCCTCTGGGCCTATTCCTGTGGGAGCGGTGATATCCTATTCCTGTTCGGACGTACAATTAGTCCAGGTACTTAGCGGTACGTTCCGACTTAGCACCGGATACTCCTTGGCTGTTGTCCCGGGCATGTACGGGACCCATTCTAAGCATGGTTCGTCGATCTCCATCAGTTTCGAATAAGTTACTCTCCTGTCTGTATGTTAAGGTATGTGGGATGGGACACATACCGATGTATACAAATCAGATGAGTCTTAATAATATAATAATAATATGCTCCTGATATTTGACTAGCTATACACTTGATCTATACTGCTCTCCACTTATACCTGTACTATCTTGTTGGATTACTTGATTGCTTCCATACTGTTTCATTATTATGTTATTGTGAAGGCAAAATCAGGTTATATAAACTCAGATTACAGTGACATGTGGTATATGGTATATATATGAGGGTTTCCTTATTTGGATTATTCCTTCGACATACTAATCTTACGAATAACTGATTTTCCTATAGTTACTTTATTTACTGCCTTATTTCATATTCATATATGCTTATATTCATGATACACATGTCCTGTACACATGTACCTATTATGCACGCCACTTGGCTTTACTATGTACTCACGGGGTTGCTTCTGACAACCCTGGATTCTCATGTCCAGATTCTAGAGCCTAGACCATGATGGCCTTGCTGTAGCTGATCAGAGAGCGCAGCGGATCCTCCCGTGATGGTCAGAGCGCAGCCGAAGCTTGGACGTCGTCGTAGCTCTTTCTTCAGTTCCTCTCCTGTTTGGTTCTCGAGACCCCTTGCTGCTCGTGAGCAACTCTCAGCTTTTATTATATATATCCCTTCATGTATTGTACTTTTGTATCTTCTGGTGATGTAATATTCTTGTAATATTGTTTCACTCTCTGTGATGACTATGTACTTGTACTTTTCTGTTGGAATATATATTACCACATGCTTCTGCCTCTGATTCTTGTCTGTACTGATGATAGCGTATATATGTGAGGGTAGTTCTGACCTGCGTATATGCGTCGCAGTGACGTCTCCATACCCGCGAGATCGGGGCGCCATACTATTCTTGTACATGTTTTAACTTCATGTATGTGTTATTTTTATTTAAAACTAATAGATATACATGTGTATCCTTTAGTCACTTGCATTCAAGTAAAATTCTATTAGGATAAATATGTGTTCGGGATATGTATGTTTACTTTTAGTTTCGACAAAACATACATATACCTTGAAGTTTGTTTAATTTTGATGAAAATTTTAGTTTTAATGAAAAATAACTTTTATGATTTTCTTATATTTTAATAATTTGAGCCTTATTGTCCTATCTTCATGAATGTGTTACTCACATGATTCTTATATACTCACATTTTTTTGTTTACTCATGACCTAATTTTCATGAGTTATTTTTGTGCCTTATAAATCTTGAGTGACAATTTTTGTGTACTTAGCATACTTCATGGGATATATGATTTGGTTTCATGTTTTGAAGGATCTTTACTAGTTTTTAAAAAATTATTTAAACTAGTTTCTTGATTCTTCAATTGGTAGAGTTTTCAAACACATTAAATTATTTTACTCTTATTTTTGAAAACCCTATCAACTAAGGACGGTTGGTTGGGCGGCCATGCCTTATTTGCCTTATTGAATATCTTTTTTTATGTGCATGATAATGGTGGATTGTTATGAGTTATCGACATAATTTTCATGATCTATTCATTTTGTATACTCATACTAGTTTACTATATATGTTTGATTCAAATCTCAAGTGATATTTTCATACATACATATGTTGACTTTGATTGTGCTTGTTTTACATGTCCATATATTTTAAAGCACAAATCATATTTATGCTAAGCTTGATTTATCATAAATGTTAATTGGTATCTTTACAAGCTTATGCATTGATTTCAATTGGTATTTATTTGGTATAAAAATGTACTTCATGTTTCACCTTCAATTGGTATCAAATCTACTATTGGTATCTTAAAAAAATTTGTTTCTCTACAAGTGGTACCAATATTTATTTTTATCAACTACTATATGATTTCATTGGTATCATAATCATTTTGTTGACTTCAAGAAATTTCAAAAATTTGTTTTAAAAGTGGTTTCAAAATTTGTTGATATGTATTGCTTATATGCAAGGGGAACTTAACATCTCCTCTACATATAGATACATGTTAGGTATACTACATATATAGTAGAGCTTGACCTCTCTTCCTTATGTGGTACATGTGTGTAGGGGAGCTTAACATCTCCATCTATACATTGTATATTATGCTTATGTGGGTTAGAGTTTAATCATCCTTCTCCATGTAATGCATGTATGCAGAAGGAGCTAACTTAACGTCTCTCCTCTTCATGAATGTATAACACTTATACATCTTTATTGTTTGATTGTCTTCACCCCTTTATTGATAAATTGACAAAAAGGGAGAAGAATTTAGTGAGTTTATATATGCATGCTTAATATTGGTATTTATGCATATATGTTTTATTTAATTTATGTGCTTTCATTGAATATATTTATGTTTATTATTATGCATGAGTTAAGGGGGAGCTTCTATGAAGCTTATAGAAGCTTATCTTTAATCCATGCATATATAACTCTATGAGTTTTATCATCATCAAAAAGGGGAGATTGTTGGCCCAAAGGCCTATCACTCTAGTATTGATGATGATTAACTCATGTAGTTATAGTATTAATGATCTTGTGTTTATTAAGTTTCAAATATTTATCAAGATTTTAGTCGGTGTTTAACTTCAACAAAAATTCGAAGTCAAGTTTCAAAACTAGCACGTGTTGATTCAAGAGCTCTAGCTTCAAGATCCCATCAAGTACTCAAAGAGAAGTCTAGCTCATGGATCAAGGTTTGGACCAAGTCCAGATGGATAAGAAGATTTTTAAGAGAAAATTTTCATGACTTGAGTCTACTTTTGTAAGTTTTAAGAATTTATTTTAGAATAAAATGTGAATGATAGATTAGTTGTGGATTGCTCAAGCTCATATACACACAAACAAAATTTATATGTGCTTTCATAAATAGTTTTAGAAAATACCGCTTTAGTTTTGAGCTTTAAAGAAGATATCTTTATGTTTTATGAATAGAGTCCATCAAAACAAGTTTACATATTTTATATGTATATTGAATTTCATCTATATACATTGTTGGTTCAAATGTTTAGAAAAACTTAGTTTAATGTTTCGAGTTCATGGTTTTTAAGTTTTGTATATACAAAACTTTGTTTAGAGCTCAATTGTCAAAAACATAGATATTTCATTTCATATGTGTATTGGATCATATTCATACACACTATACTTCAAATGAGTTTTAATATCTTGTTTTGTATTTGAATAAGTTTTGAAAAATTATTTTTCAAATTGAAGATTGATTTTGAAAAATACGATTTTTGGTTTAAGACTAAATTTCTATATCACAAAAATAGTTCAATTTGTTTATAATATGTGTTGATTTTTTATCACACATATTTATAATTTAAAGTACTTCAATGAACTTATTTTTGTGAATTTTATGTGATTTTATGAGATTTTATAGGATATTAAAAGACCAAGTTTTAATCCCTAATAATCCCTGACCTGGCCTTCTGGCAGTCGAAAACTGACCGGTCGACCAAACAGAAGTCGTTCGACCGAGCAGTCGACCAATGTGCACAGAGTCATACACAAGCTATGGCTTGAACGCTGGTCGACTGATCCAGAGAGCTCACTCTCTAGACCTGGTTCTGGTCGACTGAGCGGTCGACCGGCTAGAGAGCAATGCTCTCTGGTTATTGCTCTCTGGTTCTTGCTCCGGTCGACCGGCCGGTCGACCGAGAGGTCAAGACCTGGGTACGATCGACAGGGTGGTCGATCGGCAACTCCAACGGTCATAAACCGTTGGCCGATCAATTGGCCGGTCGAGTGACAAGTCATCTATCCTGGGGATCTGCCCCAACGGCTAGTTTTTGTAGCTCTATAAAAAGGGGCAGTTTTGGCTAGTTTTAAACAAGATTTTTGGAGAGTTTTCAAGAGCCATTTTCACATCTCCAACAGAAGTTTTTCAACAAGTTTTTAGGCTAATCTTCCATATCAAAAGAGTGTTTATCAAGAGTGTTTTCCTTTAATTTTCAAAAGAGATTATTTAAGTTTTCCAACACAACTCTATCTTATTTTTCTCGAGCTTTCCATTGATATATCAATTCTCTTAGGATTCTTGTTGTGAGTATTATTTTTGTGATCAAAAGAAGTGACCACGAGTTTTCATTCTTATATTGTGAGGAGTTGTAGAGGTTGTGGCCTCGATGAAAAGAGTTTTGTGGTGATCAAGTAAAGTGATCACCAAGTGTTCCAACTTGTGATTGGAGAAGTTGTAAGAGGTGCGACCTAGACAAGCTAATGTGCTTATGTGTATTGTTCTTGCGGGAACAAGTGAGGGACTTGCGGGTCCAAGAGTTCTTCAGGGGGATCAGTGTTGCGGCCCCAAGTGTTCTTGAGGGATCGATTCTAGTGAAAATCCTTCATAGTGTTGAAGGCGGGGACGTAGAGCAAGTGTGCTCGAATATCGAAATAATTCTCCCGTATTTGCGATTGATCATCTTTCTCTCTCTCACTTGTGTTTATATATCTTGCATGTTTATATAGTTCATCTCTTTATATGCTTGATATATTTGTGCTTAATTGATATATGCTTGGGATTGTTTGCTCACACTTGTATTCAATCAAAAGAGTCATGGTGGCACCTCAACTCTTAATTTAGAGGAATCTTGAGGAGATAATCTAGAGTCCTTCATCAGAAATTCGGCTACACTCTTATATTATACTTTGTGTGTTTGCATAATATTTTTTAGTTGCTTAAATAATTTTTTTTATTCTGTATTGTTGTGCATTAGATTAGCTTGTCACCTATTCACCCCCTATAGGTGACCAACAGGGTCTTGAGGTATTTATAAAAGATGGTGTTCTCAAGATGACTAAAGGATCAATGATGGTTTTGAAGGGCGTCTGCCAAAATAATCTCTACTACTTGAAGGGTAATACAGTTATAGGTCAAGTGGCGACTTCTACAGATTCAGATGATGATTATACTAGGCTGTGACATATGAGGCTCGGACATACAGGTGAAAAGTCTTTGCAAGCTCTTACAAATCAAGGTCTGTTGAAAGGTGCCACAACCTGCAAATTGGAGTTTTGTGAATATTGCATTATCGAAAGAAGACCAAGATGAAATTCGTCATAGCAACTTATTGCACTGAGGGAATTTTGGATTATGTTCACACCGATGTTTGAAGACCTACCAAGACAGCATTACTTGGAGGTAACCATTACTTGTGACTTCTATAGGTGATTATTCTAGGCGATGTTGGATATATACCATGAAGCACAAAGGAAAAATCCTAGAATTGTTTGTGAAGTGGAAGAAGAATATGGAGACAAGTACGAGAAGGAAGGTCAAGACGCTCCGATCAGATAACGGGGGTGAGTATAAGAATGATCATTTCCTAAATCTATGTTGTGTTAGGGCATAGTAAGGCACTTGACAATAAGGGAAACACCGCAACAAAATGGAGTAGTCGAAAGGATGAACAAGACCTTACTAGAGAAGGTCTAATTATGTTATCTGATACCGGGTTATCAAAGAATTTTTGGACTGAGGCTTTGGCATATGCTTGCTATGTCATTAACAGATTGCATTCGTCTGCGATAGGAGGTAAAACTCTTATGAAAGTTTGATCAGGAAAAGCTGCTTAGGATTATGATTCGCTAAGGGTATTTGGGTGTCGGGCCTACTACCATGTTAAGGAAGACAAGTTAGACCCAATGGTGAAGAAAGATGTGTTCGTAGGATTAAAGAAAGGAGTAAAAGGCTACACGATTTGAGATCCTAAGGACAGAAGTTTATCCTCAGCAGAGATGTCACATTTGATGAAACTTCAATGTTGAAGCCTACAATCTCTCATCAGGTGGATATTGAGAAGATCAAAGGGGTGTCACAGCAGGTGGAGTGTAATGCTATCTCTAGAAAGATCAGTATTATCAGAAATCATACCCATGGTGACACAAGGTAGTGATCATATAGCCGATCAAGATACTGATGATGATGAGAATCAAGGACAGGCTATGTGTGAAGTCCATGAATCCATTGCAGTTAAAGAACCAGAAGGAATCCACATATGCCTAGTTAGTTCACTACATATATGATTGTGGCCTATGCTCTCTCAGTCGTTGAAGAGGCAATCCCATCTATATATAGGGAGGTTGAAATTAGTTCAGAGTCCAAGATGTGAAAGAATGCCATGGTGGAAGAGATGAGTTCTCTGTACAAGAACGACACTTAGGAACTAACAAAGTTGCCCAAGGAAAAGAAGGCAATTGGCTATAAGTGGGTATATGCAAAGAAACAAGGATCTTTCAAAGATGATATTGTACGCTATAAAGCCAGATTAGTAGCTAAAGACTACGCATAACGAGAAGGCATTGACTACAATGAGGTATTCTCACCTGTTAAAAAGTACTCGTCAATTCAAATTTTGTTGGCGCTAGTAGCACTATATGAGTTAGAACTTGACCAACTCGATGTGAAAACCGCCTTTCTCCATGGCAATCTTGAAGAGGAGATCTATATGTCTTGGCTGATGAGGTTCAAAACTGCAAGAAAGGAGAATATGATTTACAAGCTAAAGAAATTGTTGTATGGGTTGAAGCAGTCTCCTAGGCAGTGGTACAAGCGTTTTGACAGTTTAATAAGAGATAAAAGACGTAGCCGTTATGACCCATGTGTGTATTATAATAAGCTACCAGGTGGAGAGTACATCTATTTGCTGTTATATGTAAACGATATACTCATCGCTTCTAAGAGCAGATCCGCAATAGATAAATTGAAGAAAGACTTGTCTTCTAAGTTCGAGATGAAGAATCTTGGTGAAGCGAAGAAGGCTCTGGGCATGGAGATTGAGCGAAACCGAAGGAGTGACAATGTTAGCTAGACACAAAAAAGGTATTTACAGAAGGTACTTCAGAGGATCAACATCAACGGAGATGTGAAACCTGTAAGTACACGATTGTCCCCTCATTTCAAGTTAAAAATCACTATGTCTCCTACTACTGCTGAAGAATATGAGTACATGACTCACGTGTTGTATGCTAGCGTAGTTGGTAGTTTAGTATATCCAACGATGTGTACGAGGCCTGATTTGTCACAAGCTATCTCGATGACTACAAATACATGCATGATCCCGGTAGGGGTCATTCGGAGGTAGTAAATGGGTTCTACGGTACATCAAGGGTATCATAGACGTTGGAATTCAAGAAGAATTCTACTGGTAAGCAGGAGTGTGTCGGATATATTGACTCCGACTATGCAGGAGACCTTGACAAACGCTAGTCTACAACAGGATATGTATTTACATTATCTCAAGTACCGGTGAGTTGTAGCTCTATTCTACAGTCTACCATTGCATTGTCTACTACAGAGGCCAAGTACATGGCCATGACAGAGGCTATGAAAGAAGCAATATGGCTTCAAGGGTTTCTCGATGACTTGGGGATTAATAAGGATCTGTTAAAATTCAACTGTGATAGCATGAGTGCTATCTATTTGGTAAAAATCAGGTATATCATGCAAGAACGAAGCACGTTGACATCAAGTTTCACTTTGTACGGGAGATTCTTGATGAAGGTGACTTTGAGTTAGTAAAGGTTCATACAAAGGAGAATCCCGCTGATATGCTTACCAAGATAGTTTCAGGAGTAAAATTTACATATTGTAAAGAGATGCTCCATATCCTTCCAGTTGCTTGAGCTCAGTGGAGCTCATTTGAATGAACTACAGATGGCTTGATCCCTTGGGTAAGAAACGTAAGCAACCACATAGGTGCGGCCACTTTTGATTCGACATGTACTATGTTGAGTTTGGCTCAAATTTGAGAAATCTTCACCGAGATAGAGAATTGTAGGGGGAGAGAGGAGATAAAAGCTAGTTGGAAGAGTTTTTAACACAATGGAAGAAATAGCGTAGAGATCGGAGTCCAGAAGGAGCGAGAACGCAGTCCATATGCAGCCAGAACAGAAGATCAGTCGACCGCCCGGTCGACCGACATGCACAGTAAGGTGCACAACAGCAGTTTGATCGACTGAGCGGTCGACCGACTGCACGGCCCAGTTTCTGTTGAGGGTTCGTCGACCGTTCAGTTGACCGACTGGCACAACCCAGGTTTCTGTCGGGTTCTGTCAACCGACCGATCGACCGAAGGACCGAAGGAAGGGTCGGTCGACCGACAGTCGGATTTGCTTGTCTTATCAGGATTCGAACTCTCTTTCTGATCTGGAGTCAAATCCAATTGAGATTTTCTAAAACTCTGAGACTCTCTAGTTATAAATAAAGGGGTAGAGCCACCTGAATTGTAACATGTAATTGATTATTTAATCAATAAGATGTCTCTCTCCGGTACCCCGTGGACGTAGGTAAATTGTCGAACCTTGTTAAGTATTGTGTTTAGCTTTCTCTCTTGCTTATTTGTTCTTGTCTTTTGAGTACTTTTCTAATGCATATCTCTCTGTTGATTGGGATTTCTCATTGGTTGTTGCACTGCGTGCGCAACACTTTCCTGCAACCAAATAAAACTGCTAAGGAGAATAATGAAAACTCATTCAAAAGATTGATGAATTTCTCAGCTATTTCTAGCTTAACGAGGAAAGAAACTTGACTGATTTTTCCTGCACACAAAAATTAGAATATTAGATTAAGAATAGATCGTGCGAGGAATCAGTTCTAAACCGCGGTAGCAAGGCTATGCGGGTCGTGATCCTCAGGGAGGGACTGCGATGGAAGCGTTAAGCAAGTTTCTCTAAAAATTTATCTTTTTTAGTTATTTTGTTAGTCACGATGGTATTTACAATGAGTGGTTTTTACAGTGAAGTGGAAAAGAAGAATTTAGGAAGATGTGGATCTAAACTAAAAGAAGAAAAGAAAGAAAGATTACCTCTTCAGTCGGCTTACCGTTTGAACCGTTGCGATGATTTACCTTTTCTTAGAAGGCGTACAAGCACGGCTTATGGGATCGTCCGCCTTCTTAATCTACTCTACGAAATAAACAACAAGCTATGAAGACTTGTTCATCGCCATGGGCCGTCAAGGTTCCTTCTTCGGCTAGGTAGTCTCAAAGCGTTAAGTTCTCACGGTTTGCAAGACATCAGAGAAGGAAACAATATAGAAAACAAGATCAAAGAGAACAAGAACAACATAAAATAGAAGAGATGAACAAATAAACATAACAAAACAAACCTTTGAATGGATTTCATTAACAATCGAAGAAGAGTTGGCTTACACCGCTGTCACCTCAGTACAAGCATGGACTCTTTCCTCCATGAAAGCTTCCTCCACTCTCAGAATTTACAAAAGATAAACAAAAAGAAAACCTAACCTAGAAGAAAGAGGAAAAACCCTAAAATCTGAACTTTGGCCCTTTGCTGGACGCTGGACACCCTTTGCGTTGCACTGCAGGTGATATTTATAGGTGCATAAGGCTACAGAGTCCCGGATAAACGTGCCAACGAAATCTGGTCCAAGGATAAGCTCAAAGTGCCGCGTTTCCGCGGCTTTTGCCGCGGATCCGCGGCCTGGTAGAGTCGGCTGGCCACGCGCTTTGGCGCGTGGCCTCTCCTGGTCCGTCCCTGTGGGCTTGTGCTTCTGGAATTTTGATCCTGGCCTTTTAATCTGGATTTTCGAGATAACTTGGTAATCAAGTTACTCTTAATCCAGATTTCTTCAAATTTTCTTCCACGAAATTCCTCTCTATCTTGGCCTTTTATCTTCATCCTGCAGGTGTTTAGGGTTGGATAGAAGTCTATCCTTCCCTAATCTCTGATATTTGCAACTTTTAGCCCTTGTATTTGCGTTTTGACTCTTTGTATTTGCGCTTTTTCACCTGGGCTTCAAACATGGGCTTGGATCTGGGCTTTTGGGCTCTTTAGGCTTTATTTATTGCTAAAATAACAATTCGAGGCCTGCACACAATAAATTACAAATTATTAATAAATGTGCAGAATTAAATGAATAAATATGAAAATGTGATGGTAAATATGATGATAAAAATGCACTTTTCACTACCAATCACACCCCACACTTATCTTTTTGCTCGTCCTCGAGTAAAAACAAAGAAAAGAAAAAGTTAATCTAACCTAACTCACTTTCGTAGGAATCACGGTTGCACTTAGCATGTGCAACAAGCCGTTAAACCCCTAGGTTACCCTAGAGGACGAGTGTTGTCTCGTGAGGTTTTCAGCGGATTGCACCCACAAAATCCATAAAAAGGAAAATATTTGAATTATTATTGAAGAGACTAAGTAGTATATAAGTTTTAGGATCCTCATTTTTATTCATTCTTCAAACCTAGTCTTTATAAAGTCAATTGTTATTCATTTTAGGTAAGGATTAAAATTGAATTTCTAATATAGTCTTTTTCGTTACCAAAAATCATATGCACCCTTGTGAATCTAGGAATTCCTTAACTTGGACTCTCATGCCTCATTATTATTTTTATAACATCATCTAATTTTCTTTCGTGTAAGTATCAAGGCTTCTTGAGGCCCTCATACCTAACTAATTGACTATTAGATGTGTTAATATATATATATATATATATATATATATATATATATATATATATATATATATATATATATTATATATATATATATATATTTTTTGGCATGTATAACTCATCTAATTTTCTTTCGTATAAGTATCAAGGCTTCTTGAGGCCCTCATACCTAACTAATTGATTATTAGATATGTTAATACATATAAGTAATTTTTCCTTAGTTCCCTCGGACTTTCTAATCCACCCATGTAGCGAACTTTAAAGTCGGTGACTCCCAAACCGGTCGGTCTTAGGGCACCAGGTGAGAAAACACCCCGCGGACTTCAAATTCGAGTGAACTAGGCCCCAAAACTAAGGACTTTATTTTATTTATTCACCTTTAGGCATGAATACTTATGCTTCTTGAGGCACATGTATCAGCTTAATTGGTGATTTTTTTTTTCTCTTTTTTTTTTTTATGAGGCACAAGGTCTTTGTCTTAGAATCCTAGATATGCATTTGGTATGCACATTTCATTAAGGTAAAAATCAAGACTAATTATTTATTCAATTTCTCTCCTATACCTAAAAATTAAACAATTTATTTATTTTGACCAGTTTTTAGAAATCCTAATCATGATTTTCCTAATCCTTAAAACTAACTTAGATTTCTTTCAAAAAAATAAGTCAAAATATTTCCTTTTTATACCAATATTTTTTTTTTTTAAATTTTTTGTTTTTTTTTATTAGCAATTTTTTTTTTTTTAGTTTTTACCTATGTTAGTATGTTAGTAAAGCCCACCCCCACACTTATCTCATGCATTGTCCTCAATGTATGAAATGAATGCATATATGCATGAAATAGAACAAGGGAAGGCAGAAAATTACCTTAGGGTGGTGGTTCCGGAGGTGGTCTAATTGGTCCACGAAATGCGGCCCAATCAAGATAACATATAATTTGGTGGAACCCACCAGAAATTTTCCTTACATAACCCACTAAAATATATATATAATCATTTTTTAGAATTTCCACCCCATCGAATTTCCTAATTTCATAATAAATTTCAGAGTTAATTGTCTCAACCTCCTTGTCCCAAAATGGAGTATGAAAAGATGGAATGATTGACTTGGACAATATAGGTGCGGGAACGAATACCGACTCAGGGAAGAAGCTCAAATCAAGTAAGGGCTCAGGAGTCGGGCTAGGTTCAAGAATTGGGTCCAAGTCAAGAAATTGAAACTCAAGTCACAATCTTCTTCCCACAATGGAATATGACCTAATATGGATGATATCTCTTTACTTCCAATATTAAGGAATTCTAGCTCATCGCCATACAATTCTTCAAAACTAAGGTCAACGTCTTTCATCAGAATTGTACAATCAGTTTCAGAAGTAAAGAGATTGTGAGAATCTAGGTCATGTTCAAGTTCTAATTCGGGAAAGGAAAGACTTGCCAAGTTATCAGTATTTGAAGTTTCGGCAAGTTCACATGATGGTACTGAATTAGAATCTTGTTGTCCAAAGCAACTTGGTTCGTCGGATTTAAAAGAGTGGTCAGCGATATCAGAATCAGCCGGACGGAGAGAACGTAAGCATTGAACCATCAAATCTATGTCATGATCACGGGCTAATTGAGCCTCAGTCATGGCATCAAGCATCCCTTCATAGTCGATAGGTGCTTCTTGTTGAAAATAGGAAGGGTACTCGTGATAAAGTTGTGAGTCGGTGGACTCACGTATCATCATGTCTAAAATTGATGGTGATTTTTGCTTGGACTCATTTCTACTCATCATTTCCAAGATAGATGGATTTCTATTCTGAATGGGTGGATCTGAGTATGAATCTTGGGAAAAATGTGGACTAGATGGATATGGAGGACAATTTGGTTGAGAATTAGACTCGGGGGACTCGAAACCCCATGAACTCTGTGACGAGTTGAAATTATTATGGAAATTATAGTCATAAGATGGGGGGTGTGGGTTATATTCATTCGGATAAGACCATTCCGGCACACTAGATTGGTCAAAGTTAGGGTATGCCGGGTTGGTAATATCCGAATAATAGTTAGGGGTGTAATATGGATTAAAATTGGAATTATTATTATATGCCATATCACACCAACACAAACACAACAAACAAAAAGAAAAATTCTAACCTAAGTTAGGGTAGACCTATGACCTAGACGACTCCTAACTGGTTAGACTGTCCACGGGAGGTCGGGTGCAGACTTTGACCACAAGTTAATCAGCCAGGTCGGGGCAAGAGTGGTGGGAGGTTTTCGTCAAAGACGTTCCTTAATTAAATAACCACCACACTTCGGGCTTTCGGCCCTCAATCCCCCTCCTAGACACTGATTTGGCAGGAGTCAACTTCCAACACCGTTCCCCCTTAGGATAATCTCCTATTGAGTCCGAGATGTCCCTAGGGCCAATGTCTACTAATTTTTATGTTAGGCTTGGGTTAGTGAGTGCTTGGGATATGATTTTTGGGCTAAGGAAGGGTGATGAAATCCCCACCTTATCTTGTTAATGGGTTATGCCCTTAAGATGAATTAGTGCAAGTGTACAAGATAAATAGATAAGAATCACTCAAAGCAGTAAATCAACCAAGAGATGATTCCTATTCTACATGCAATGCGTACGTACCTTGCTTCTCCAGCACTCTTCAACAGTAAATAAAATAATTGAAAAGACACGTGCCTAATATGCAAACGTCTAATCAATTTTTATTTTTAACAACCAATGATTTACTGTTGAATTATTAGCAATTTACAGGTGTATCACAGAACAAAACAGAATATATCAGTAAGCAGTATTTTAATTTACAGAGACCTGCAAATAATTTCAGTGAGTAGTTCACTGCAATTGCCGCGGATCCGCGGCTCTGGCCGCGTTTCCGCGGCAAAGTTGCAGGTCCTCGTGCTCTGCCTTCGAGGGCAGAGACACAGGATAGCTATATGTCCACTGCTGCGATAAGTTTCTGTTTCCTGTTCTCCAAACCTGCAAACAGAAAAGAATAAAGAATTAGTTAAAAATTAAATTTTTTTTTTTTTAGAGATAACTTACCGTCCCTCCCCGCAACGGCGCCAATTTGTTGACTGATTTTTCCTGCACAAAAATTAGAATATTAGATTAAGAATAGATCGTGCGAGGAATCAGTTCTAATCCGCGGTAGCAAGGCTATGCGGGTCGTGATCCTCAGGGAGGGACTGCGATGGAAGCGTTAAGCAAGTTTCTCTAAAATTTATCTTTTTTAGTTATTTTGTTAGTCACGATGGTATTTACAATGGGTGGTTTTTACAGTGAAGTGGAAAAGAAGAATTTAGGAAGATGTGGATCTAAACTAAAGGAAGAAAAGAAAGAAAGATTACCTCTTCAGTCGGCTTACCGTTTGAACCGTTGCGATGATTTACCTTTTCTTAGAAGGCGTACAAGCACGGCTTATGGGTCGTCCGCCTTCTTAATCTACTCTACGAAATAAAACAACAAGCTATGAAGACTTGTTCATCGCCATGGGCCGTCAAGGTTCCTTCTTCAGCTAGGTAGTCTCAAAGCGTCAAGTTCTCACGGTTTGCAAGACATCAGAGAAGGAAACAATATAGAAAACAAGATCAAAGAGAACAAGAACACAACATAAAATAGAAGAGATGAACAAATAAACATAACAAAAACAAACCTTTGAATGGATTTCATTAACAATCGAAGAAGAGTTGGCTTACACCGCTGTCACCTCAGTACAAGCATGGACTCTTTCCTCCATGAAAGCTTCCTCCACTCTCAGAATTTACAAAAGATAACAAAAAGAAAACCTAACCTAGAAGAAAGAGGAAAAACCCTAAAAATCTGAACTTTGGCCCTTTGCTGGACGCTGGACACCCTTTGCGTTGCACTGCAGGTGATATTTATAGGTGCATAAGGCTACAGAGTCCCGGATAAACGTGCCAACGAAATCTGGTCCAAGGATAAGCTCAAAGTGCCGCGTTTCCGCGGCTTTTTGCCGCGGATCCGCGGCCTGGTAGAGTCGGCTGGCCACGCGCTTTGGCGCGTGGCCTCTCCTGGTCCGTCCCTGTGGGCTTGTGCTTCTGGAATTTTGATCCTGGCCTTTTAATCTGGATTTTCGAGATAACTTGGTAATCAAGTTACTCTTAATCCAGATTTCTTCAAATTTTCTTCCACGAAATTCCTCTCTATCTTGGCCTTTTATCTTCATCCTGCAGGTGTTTAGGGTTGGATAGAAGTCTATCCTTCCCTAATCTCTGATATTTGCAACTTTTAGCCCTTGTATTTGCGTTTTGACTCTTTGTATTTGCGCTTTTTTCACCTGGGCTTCAAACATGGGCTTGGATCTGGGCTTTTGGGCTCTTAGGCTTTATTTATTGCTAAAATAACAATTCGAGGCCTGCACACAATAAATTACAAATTATTAATAAATGTGCAGAATTAAATGAATAAATATGAAAATGTGATGGTAATATGATGATAAAATGCACTTTTCACTACCAATCAAAACTCTCATGAAAGAAAAAGAACACCGATAATACTCACAATGATGTAGCCTTCACGTATCGGTACTAACCTCCATGTGCAGCTTTTATACGCGTGAATGAATCTTCACAAAGTGCTAGCCAAGTCTAGTGTTCTTCGTATACTGCAATATACTGCAAGGACTAGTTATCGTGTAATATACGACGTAATGCACCTCGCAAAATTAGTTTGAAAAATCTCCTCACTCACCATGTATAAGACGGATAAATAGATTTGAAGTCACAACCTTTCAAGAAAGAAGTGTCTTGTTATTTTTATTATTATTTTGCTAATAAAAAAAGTGCCTCGTTGCTTCAGTTAACTCGACGAAGATGAGAATGCATTGATGGGTTAAGGGCTGAACTGGGCCTCCGTGGGGATTTTAGAGCCCAAAGCCAACCCCAGTTGGCCACCAGAAGTTGAGAGTCAAAAGCCCAGTAGTAGACAACCATAAGCCCATCTTCGTCACAGCAGTGGCTGTCTCGTTATTTCCATGCTTTCTGATGGCAATCAAATAGTGAAAATAAACAGACGTTAGATTTGTTTCTCTCTGATCTCCGACAATAAAAGAAAAAACTAAAAATCTTGTATCCTGCCATCGTCTGCTTCCCATCTCCCCCCAAATTACGAAAATAGCACCTTCGTCCCTCCTTCAAAGTTGCTCTCCCCTCTCTCTCTCTCTCTCTCTCTGTGCTCTCGTGCGAACCTTCTAGGGTTTCGTTTCCTTGATGCGTCCCCAATTTAAAGAATCCCATCACCAAAAACCTCTCTTTTACTTTCGTTGTATCGGGAATTAGGGTTAGCGGCGGGGATGGAGATGGATAGCTCTCGAAGATCTTCCATGGATCGATCTCGCGAATTGCCCGGCCTCAAGAAACCTAGACTTTCGGAGGACACTTCGGACCGCGATCGCGCAGCCAACGGCGTCTCTTCTAGGGCTTCGAGCGCGAACCAGCAGGTCAATCCGAGGCTTAGGGCAAACGAGAGGGAGAGAGAAGAGAGGGAGGATTCAATTAGAGGTCCTACTTCTTCCTCTGCGTCGTCTTATCAGCAGCAGCAAGAGTTGGTTGCTCAATATAAGACGGCGCTCGCCGAATTGACCTTCAATTCGAAGCCTATCATCACTAATCTCACCATCATAGCCGGAGAGAATCTCCACGCTGCAAAGGGGATCGCGGCCACCATCTGCAACAATGTCCTTGAGGTGATTCGACTTTGCTGTAGTTACTGTAAATTGTAATTAGTTATTGAATGAAAAAGATCCAGTTTTGCTATGAGCTTGTGAGAATTGACTGCTGCTTGTTGTATAGTTTGGATTGTTATGCGGTCTGGGTTAATTATTACTGTGAATTATTGTCTGATTTACAGTCTTGGGCTTGTATATCACGCCTCTGCGAAGGGACTATGAGTTTCCCTTCAAGTTCTATTGTGCAAAAGGGAAGAAAGTTCAGTTTTTGTAATGCACATTTGTGGTGAATTCAGATTATCCAAGCATGAGGGAACAAAAAAAAGTTTGAGTTTTTGTAATGCACATTTGTGTTGAATTAGGGTGATCCAAGTACCAAGTATGAGGGCCTGTGTGTGAAGGGCATATGATTTACCGTAAAGTATAAATGCGCTGGAGGGAACAAAGTTCACTTTTTCTAATGCACAATTGTGTCAAATTAAGATGATCCATTCACTGGCAACTGCTGCATTGAAATGGATATTGAATGGGACTTGTAATGGATGGTGTACCTAGGAGTTCTACTTTGCCTTTGTTGAAAGGAATTTCTGGCGTGTTTTCAAATTTGTCACAGATACTAGAGGTTAGGCAAATGTTTCATCACTATATAAAACTCTTGCCCCTACTTTTGATATCTTATGCTGCTGCCTCATCTTTGTTCACTGTGGAATATTGGATGCCATCGTGGATGTTAGTTGTATAAATCATCATATCAGGATTCAAGATGTATGGAAGTATAGGGTAGTTTCCTGTAGGAAGCAGAGGTAGGCTGAAGTAGTAGTAACCTTGTAGATGCATGGAGGTAGAAATGTAACTATGCAAGGTGTATTGTTCAAGTTTACCTAGAGCTACATTCTTTAGGCTTAAGTGAGGTTTATATTTGTGAGTGGATTCTAACAAATTCTTATAGTACTGCTTGAGTTTAACCTTGGGATGGATTTTGGACTTTTTATGATGTGCGTCTGCTTTGGTTTCGTTAGATGGATGTCAAATAGGCCAATTTTGAAATTAGTTTGAACATTTGGTTTGGGGCCAAGGATTTTCACCTAGTGGGGGATGGAGGAACAAGTTAACTCATATTTCATTGGTGTAGGGATTGAAATTTCAATTAGGTCAAGGGTTTGGCATGTGGCCATGGATCTACTACCATAACTACGTCATTTCCTAATTGCTTCCTGTCTGATTATATCGTCTCAACTAGGTAAGGAATAGAGCAACTATGGTTCCGAACTGAAATTAAGAAGGAAATACATACAAACCGGTCAAATTCTAGGACTGAAGATGAGGTCAAAACGTCCTCTCAAATTGAGAAATGGAAATAAGAGAGCAGCTCTGCGTTCATAGCTTTAATCAGATTATAAGAACTACCTGTACGCTTCTATCTTCTGATGACACCCTAAACCACTTTGTAGCAGCTCAGTGTCCGTAGCATAAAGCCCTTTATAGATTTCAAACAAATAGTACTGCAGGCTGTTTGGTTTGCCTAGGGGCCTAGTGGCTTCACTTAGATGTTAAGCCAGGTGGCAATTGGTTTTCAGTATAATGCATTTAACTAACAGTGGTTGCTCTCTTAGATATTGCAAAAATGTTTCTTTGTTCTTTGGAATCTTACAATTGTTAAATCTTGTCTATATCTGACTATCTTGGTACCAGACATAGAGAATTCAAACTGTTGTCAAGAAAGCTGCCATTTTTATGCCATATATGCCTTATTCTTGATTCTTTTTAAGCTCTCATTACAGATGATCTATCAAGTAACTTTAGCGGTTCCATTTTCTATTTTTGTTGAATTATTTTTTATTTGCTGAGTCCTATTCTTGCAATTTGGTCCTTTGCTTTTTGTGGAGCATTCATGTTGTGTTGCATGCCATCTGATTTTACTCTTGGTTCCAGGTTCCCAGTGAGCAAAAGTTGCCATCTCTTTATCTTCTTGATAGCATTGTGAAGAACATTGGAAGAGATTACATTAAATATTTTGCTGGAAGACTACCTGAGGTATGTTCTTTCATCTGATTGATGTTAAACTTGTCTTTCTGACCATTTTCTTGATACAAATGCTATGACTATGAGAATCGTATTTTTATTTCATCAAGTTGAGTTTTTATCCAAAAAATAATTTGTATTCTCAACTATTTTAGGATTATAAATCGATTTCAAAGTTCCTTTGGGCATTTTAATTCTTTTCTCATGTTGATCCTTTTCATTTAATTTATTTCTTGCCTAGTTCTTCTTAAATTGTTAAAGAATTGTCATTGAACTCCTTTTCTTACACAGGTCCATCACTTTTTTTTTTTTTCTTTTTTTTCTTGATCTTCTTTCTCTTTCATAATCTAATGTTGTTGATGATTTCTCTTCAGGTATTTTGCAAGGCCTACAAACAAGTTGATTCTTCAACACATCCTGGAATGAGACATCTTTTTGGTACATGGAAAGGAGTTTTCCCTCCTGCCCCCCTTCAGATAATTGAGAAAGAACTTGGCTTCCCACCTGTCAACAATGGTTCATCTGGAACCACTGCATCAAGGTCGGATTCTCAAACTCAACGCCCAGCACACAGCATTCATGTGAATCCTAAATATTTACAGGCAAGACAGCGCCTTCAGCAAACACGGGTAAGCAGAGTTCTTCATGACTTGATGCATTATGTTTATTTTGCTGCAAAACTTTTATAGAAACATCTTTTCAACTTGCCACAAAGTGTTAAAGATCTAAGCACTAGTTTACAAGTAGAATAGCAATCATTTACCATTGCGAGAACAATTTCTATGTTATAATGATCTACTAAGACACTGGATGTTAAAGTGGAAATTGAATGTGAATATTTTGCTAAAAGTACAACTAATCTTTCTCTTTTGTTTAGTTGGTTACAGAATTTCTCATCTTGGTAACCATTGATTATTAATGCAGTTATATTCCTACCTATAGTTTCTAAACATCATAAAATAACATAGAGAAAAACTAAGCCTGTACATTTGCTGTAATGCAATCCAAATCAGATTTGAAAAAAATATTATGTGATTACTTGTGGTAAATAATATCCAGCCTTTTTTTGATAGTTTGTGATAGATAGGCAAATTTTTGTTATAACAACTTTATTTTTCTTCCTGTTTTCGATGAAAGTGTATGTTATATGTTAAACTTAAGAGTTTACGCCTTATATGTGTCTTTTTTCTCACTGGCTATTGGTTAAATGGTGAAGGCAAAAGAAATAAATAGTGACGATGGTGGTGACATGGTTACCTCTATTGAAGATGCAGAAAGGTCGGAGAGAACTGCTATAACTGGAAGTGCAAGGCAATGGACGGATCTGTCTGGAAAGATGCCTGTATGCAGTTTCTTTCCTTGACATTTATTTTTATTGAACAAACCGTCGCGTGTTTCACAATATCAGGCTGCTAATTAATAGAGTGTTTCCTACTGACTTTGAGTCAACTTTGCAGAATAGTCAACGCCCTCAAAGGGAGCTATCAAATGATCCCATTTATGAGAAGAAAGGACAAAGAGACATCAAAGATCATCAGTTTTCTTCTATACTATCACGTCAGCCGGACTTGGGAGCTGGAAGGCTCAGTGAGAGGACTAAGGAGCGAGATGAACTTGAGAAACCATATTATGGGGCTGGTGGCACAGCTTCTGAGACGGTGATTAGCAGGAGGAATGGTTTTGATGCTAATCACTCTCATGGAGATTACCGAGCATCGGGATTTGCTCAAACTGATCGTCAGCTACCTTCAGTTCACCTTAATTATACAAATAAAAGCATTCAAGCAACATCCAAGAACTGGAAGAATTCTGAGGAGGAAGAATACATGTGGGATGATATGGATTCCAAATCAACAGATTATGGAGGAAATAACAGCTTAACAAAAGGTGTTTGGAATATTGACAAGGCAGATAAGCGTGCTAGCCTGCAAAGAGGCCAGTGGATTCCTCTTGAGAGTGAGCAGCCAGATCTCCGTCGGGGCAAACTTGATACCTTTCCAAGACTGAAGCCCTCTGTGGGAGAAGACAGAGTTCCTTTATTTAGGGTAATTTTCCTTACCAATTTATGCCAAAATATTTCATTTACAGATTAAAACTTATATCATTTGCTGATTTGGTGGTGTGCTTGTCCGAGTGTTTAACATACTTGTCCTTTCTACGCATGATTGCGTTCCGTGGCTTTGACATGTTGTACATGGTGTCATATGAGGTCCTTTGCTACTATAATGCAATCTTCGACCATCCCTTGGCTTCTATACTCAAATGACTTAATATAATTTTGATCCAAGTTGAGCTAGAACTGCTCTCTCAAAAAAAAAAAAAAAAAAAGTTTCAGCTAGAACTTCAACTCCGCTTAACCTGTAAACTGCGGTAAATAGAAACAGTTGCAAATTTTGTTATTGTATCTCACAAACCAGCACAGTTTGCTGAGAATGAGAGGAATATGAAATTGCACGTTACTCGCTGAAAATTCCAATTTGAACTATTTTTTCATGTTTTCTCTGTGGTTTAATGCTAAGTTCTGGTAGCTGACTTCTGGTCTCATGCAGGACATTGACGATAACCATCTACAACCTCACAGTCAATGGGATGCTGACCCAAGAAGACATTTGGAGACCTCTGCTGATCTGCTATCTGTAGGGCATGTGGCTTCAGGGCATCATGCCTCGACAATCTGGCCCCAGCGCGAACCACTGCTTCCAGTTCCTGGCCAGAATCAGATGAGTTCAAGATTATCAGGCCAATCAGAGGGTGGGGCTGTATCTCTTAGCTCTGGTTCATCTACAAATTCAATTTCACCTTTGGCTAGGTCTGGGCTTCTATCCCATTCTCATCCTTCAAGCGTAGGCCCTTCTACAAATATAATCCAGGGACCAGGTGGGATATTTGGGCAGAAAAGGCAGCAACCTTTGCAGCCTCCCTCACCTTCTGCTCATCCGTCTCCATCTTTTCAGCCCCTGCAGCATAAAAAGTTGCACAATGCCATTGACCATGATCGTCCTCAACCTCCATTCTCGCAAATGGGTCAGAAACCCATGCAGCTTCCAGGTCATCTTAACAGAGCACCAGATGCATCGGGCACCCGAGATACTTCTCCTGGTTTAGCTCAAAACCAGAGTCAGCAGTCCCACAGTTTGCAAAATTTACCGCAACCTCCGTCACAGCCCTCTCAACCTTCATCAACGCTGTTTACTCATTTGAGGCATCATCCTCCCTTTTTGCACCAATCACAGCCTGCGTTGCCACTACAACAGGCTCAAACACACTCTCAATCATTGATTCATTCAGAGAAACCTCAAACATCATCCCAGAGTTCTGGAACTCCTCATTCACACGGATTTTCAGGTGATATCACATCAACCAATTCCATTGATCTCCCTGGGCAATCAAGCACCAGTAATTTATTGGCCGCTATCATGAAGAGTGGACTCCTTCAAAATAATCCCACTAGTGGATTGCAGAACTTCAATATACAGCCTCCTCTGCCGAGCGGGCCTCCACCTATCCAAGCTTTGACATCACCTGCTTCCATGGTCACTCCCTCTTCATTGTCACTTCAAACTTCCCTAGGCAATGCTCCATCTCTCACAGCACCCGTTACAGGAGGCGTTTTGCCCCCACTGCCACCTGGCCCTCCACCTTCTTCCTCCCTTGTAGGTACTGCCTCTCAGAAATCCAATACCACCGGTGCCGTTTCGAATCCATTTTCAAACCTGCTTAGCTCATTAGTTGCGAAGGGTATAATATCTTCGCCAGCAACGGAAATGCCATCTAAAGTCCCAGAACAGAGCATTGAATTTTCTAGTAGTAGCTCGGTGCAAGTTCCTTCAACCTCAGATAAGTCAACTGTTCCTCCTTCAACCTCGGATAACTTGACTGTTCCTCCATCAGCAAAAGAGCCTTCTGTCTCGGAGACATCTGCTCCTACTGGTGTTGCCTCATTAGCACAGAATGCTACAGAACTGGAGGACCTTTTAGGCCTCGACTTCAAGCCGGAAATCATTCGAGAACTCCATCCTTTGGTGATCAGTAGCCTCTTTGATGATTTAAAGCATCAGTGTGATATATGCGGCCTAAGATTCAAACTTCAAGAACAGCTTCACAGTCACTCATATTTACATACCTCAGAAAAGTCAGTACTAAGTTCTGATGAATTGTTTCGGAAATGGTATTCAAATACAAGCAATTGGGTTGCTGGAGACACAGAATCACCACAGGTTCCAGTGCCCACCGGTTCTCTGGAAGATGTGGCCCCAACCAGTGAAAAATGTGAGCCAGTGGTTCCTGCAGATGAAAGACAGAGCATATGTGCTCTGTGTGGCGAACCGTTCGAAGACATCTATTCCCATGAAAGGGATGAATGGATGTACAAAGGAACAGTGTATTTGAATTCATCAGAAAGGAAAGGTGACACAGGAAGCATGGATGAGACGGATGAGCAAGTTCTGATTGTGCATGCCAGGTGTGTATCAAGTTCAGCAGATAACAAGGACGTGGCGGAGAACGATAAAATGGTACAACCTTATACTTATAAACAGGTTTATTTTGAGTTGCAAAATTTTCTTTTTATGTATTACTTTTTTATTTTTAGTAATAGTTTGCGTGTGTGTTTTTTCATTGATCCTCTACATGTGCTACTTTTGCTTCCTATATGTCGGACTAATCATGTTGCACTAATTTAATTAGTATAAATAATTAAACTTCATCCTTGAAACCATTACTTGAACTGCCTGATCATTGTGCATTTTTCATTTCTCTTCTCTTTTCCGTATTAAAAATAAAACAAATGGTGCTAAGCTTATCTTAATGTACAACAATTATAAATCTCTTGTTATCGCCTAGTAGTTTCAGCTTTACAATTTGCTTCTTCTTCTTTTTTAATCTGAGATTTTTATATTACTCTTCATCTTCCTAATGCATTAACCAAGTCTTATATTAAGAACATCTTATGATAAACCTGAGAGAGAGAACATCTTATGATAAACCTGAGAGAGAGAACATCTTATGATAAACCTGAGAGACAGACTTTTGGCCTTGAATATGAATGTAAACACTGTAGAAAGGGTGAATTCATATTTGACTTCAAAAATCTGCTTTCTTTTTCTGTACCGAGATTCACTGTGGAGATGGAAAATTGCTGATAAAGAAAATCAGCAGGTTTGAAAATGAAGTTTGCAATTATTCAGAATAACATTTAATATTGTCATCTGAAAAATATGTCATGATTGAATTTGGTTAGGAATAAATTTCACGCATAGGTCTCTTTTCTATAGTTGGTCCTGCATACCAATGTGCTCAGTTTTGCTCCCGGGGAAAAGGAGCAAACAGGCAACGGTGGGTGTTGATATGGCTGCAACAACATTTTTTCTTTAAGACAAAGCAATGTTACATGGTTTTGATTACATCAGATAGGAGCTTAGAAATTGTAGGATGACTGTAGTAGGGATAAACTTCTGGACACTCTCTGATGGCCTGCAGCATTGTTCTTCATCTTCCTCTTTCTTGCAGGTCTGGACAGATGGCTAATAATATATCTAAAAGGAAAAACTTCATGCTTTGCTGCAAAAGCATAGCCAATGGAAGAGATGCCCTGTGTTGAGGTTTGCTCTTAACATATTTATAACATGTGCATGTAACTGGGGTTACTTTTCCAGTGCATGAAAATGAGAGGTTTTTGATCCATTTGATATGTTCTGTCTTCCCCATTCTCCAGGAAAGAAATAGATAAGAAAATATATTACCTCTTTCTCCCTTGTCTACGATGTTTGCATGTTGTTACTAATTCTCAGTTTTCCATTCCTTAATGGAATGGATTGTGATTCTTAAATACAGCATCAGGATCGAAGAGAGACTGCAATGCGAGACTAATTCTACAATAGCTTTTCATGCTACTCTACTCACTGGTTCTGATGAAATCTGTGGTTGTTTTGTGATGCTGTTGCTTGGTAATCAGATGGTAGTTAGGTGGCTAACAAGATTTTGGCAAACACTTTATCATTTCCTTTGGTTAATATTTATTGGATAGATGAAAGAGATGCATACTTCGTATTTTTTCCACCTGACTGTATGCGAACTAATAGCCTTGCGCACACTGTCTGATATGATTTTTAATTTTTTATGGAACCGTTTATGGCTTCTGTCTTTTTCTTCATTGTTGGATGAGTACTCTGTGTTGCTTGGCATCTCTGATTAGCAAAATAAAGTAGAAAAAAAAAAAAAAAGAGGAAAAAGGATAGATATGGATCCTTCTTGTGCATGATTTTGTGGTAAATATCAGATTGTCTTTTAGAGCAGACGGTTTGAATCTGCTTTTTGATTCTGTGATTGTTTACATTTATCTGGTTTCATGTTTGTTTATAGATTCTATTTAATCTATGAGTTTCTGATGCTATGTCAATGGAAGAGAATGAAAGAGCGGGATCGCTGTCAGAAGCTTGAATTTGTTCTGTCTCATGTATTTCTCTAATTTGGAAACCATGGTTCTATTGTTTTATAAACAGTGAATGTGAATTTGATTTAACCCTCATGGGGATGAAGCCTTTGTTATCCTTTTGGTTTCAGCCTCGTTAAGGTTATTATCGGATCGGTTCTGTAAAAAACCTAAGCTCCAAACCTTTCATTTTGATGTTTTTTTTTTTTTTTTTTTTCAGAGTGTTCATCTTCATCTGGCATCGGATTGAACTGTATTGTGTTTAGTGGATTCAGACTTTTTTTTTTTTTAATTTTATTTTCTGTATTATGGTGATTTCTGCAACTGCACATAAAGAGCTCCCAGTTTGTGTGAAAATTTCATTGTAATCGTGCTAATGTTGCTTGTTATGAATGGTTTTGTGTGGGCGAAAAAGTTTGTTTTTGGTTTTTTTTTTTTTTTTTTTTTCAATTTTATTCTTAGGAATAGCAATGTGAGAGAGTAAGAGTCGATTGTTGATAATTCATCTCCACAGTTTTTATGTGCGAGTTCTGTATCTCTTTATTCTCCATTTTCTTTTGTTGCTCGTTCAGTATTCGCAAATGATCAGTACCGATAACCCAGATCTCACACGCACACATATATACACGTACCCAGATCTCCCACACACACAGATATATACACACGTACGTGCATACGATCACGTGTGTGTGTGACAAGAAAGAAGAGAGAACTCGTAAGCAAAGAACCAATTCCTTCATCTAGGGCTTCTCTCTCCCCTAATTGTGAGTGTGTACTCAAATAATTTCATGAGATAAAGTTAGAGATTTAGCGTTGATTATAGCAAGGGTTGTTTTTCGTTGTTTCTCTTCGATGTTAGGAGAGGATGCGCACGAGACTCCATGCGATCTCAACTACTAGGGGTGGATAGCAATTTTAGTCATTTCGATTTTTTCTTACTTAGATTAAAGGGCTGATTGTGGCAAGAGTTGCTCTTTGTTATTCATCTTTGAAGTTGGGAGGTGCCGTGTACGAGTTCATGCGATATCAAATGCTGAGGGTGGTTAGCGATTCTAGCCATCTCAATTTCCCCTTATGATATCATTCTCTCTCATACGGGGGCTATTATGAATTATCTATGATGACGTGTTATGTTTAGATTCGCTATCAAAAGATCAATGGTTTCGCAGATGATCGAGTTCAAGTTGTTTGACAGAGATCGAACTACTTAATACCCATCTAAGATTTGAAACTATACGAGGGTCAGCCATCATTTTTTTTAATCTTTGTTCCAATCATTAAATTCAATCAATCTGAGATATGCAGCAAGATCGACTTTGTTTCGATCAATAGATTTACTTGATTCAGCTATGAAAGTTAATAATCTAGTGAGATTAATCGGCTTTATTTCAGATATTTCATTTGTCTTATATAGTAGATCCAGCGAGATGAATTGTGCTCCTTCAAAGCCAGTTTCGAAGTTATTTTTAGCGTGTTTAAACTATTCTTCAATGAGTTTTCGAATTGTTTTGAATTATTAAGAGTTGCATTGGTGATTGGATTCTCATGGGTGAGAGTTATTAGAGAGGTTAGATTTAATGCAATATTTTGTACTCTGTTTTGAATTAATAAAAATAATTTTATCGTTCAGGGAAAAAAAAAAGAGAGAGAGAGGAAGAGAGAACTCATCTCCAAGAAATCTTGAAAGCATGGAAAGGAGGAGCTGTGTCTAATTCATTTGGAGAAGACAAGAAACCTACTGTTTTGGGAATTTAAAAGTTGAGACCTATATATCATTGCTTATAGATTTAATCATCCTTAAACTTCCAGTAAACTCAATCAAACAAGGCAAAGGCTAATCTCCATTGTACTTCGCTTGAAACCTAATCCAGGCTTTTAATATTATCATGGCTTACCATAAAAGCTTTGGCCAATTATTACCAAGGTACCAGAAAATCACAACAAATAAAAGGCAGCAAATTGTGAACTTTGGCCCAATTGGTTTCATGAAACTATTAAAAAGATTATTGAAATTGGCAAAAAGTACCATAATTCCGTGAAAATTCTAGAAAATCACTATAAAAAGTGGGGAACTAATATTTAAAAAAACAGAGTAGAAAACTGTAAATTGCTGAAATTTGGTGAAACCACTTTAAAATCACAAAGAGATGGCAGAAACTCACCAAACAGCTAAAAGAAGGTAGAAGCCAGTAAATATCAACCAAAGAAAGCAGAAGATGTTCATGGCTTATTGAAATTATTGAAAAGTTTCAATGCACGAGAGAGAAATACGATGATTTTTAATCATCATAATCTAAATTGCAAAATTACATAGATAATGACATAAGAAATTTGCAATAACAATGTAATCCGAACTTTTTGGACTCGTATACACTGAAAGAAGATGACCAAAGATCACCACCATCTTCAGAAGTACTCACAGTTGGTACACATGCTATACATGAAAATTAAAAAAATCCCAAACCTCCCTAAAACCTAATGCCTACTAAAATTCCCTTCAATTCTTCTGCGCAAACTATGAGAAAAATCATGTCAAGCAACTACTGTCAAATGGAGCTATAACACATGCTTAGAATTACGACCAATCATATATTACGGTGTGAAAAACTGACCTCCAATGCACATGCATGTCATCGTGTGCGTATTCCCAATTTCCAGAAAGAAGCCAACTCATCAAGATACATGGATAGTTATACAGAACAGTACCTTGACCGATCATTTGCTTTCTTTTGGCTTTCAAGAACATAATGTGTTTATGATGTCATGAAAAGGAATTAAACTGGAACTGGCCATTAGGGGGCTTCATAAGACAGTGGCATTCGCATCAAAGGCCAACTTTGATAGGCAGCTCATAGTCTCTTGAAACAGCAGGTTCTTTCCTTGCAGCCTCTGCTTCAGACCACACATAAACACCACGTTCTTGGCAGCTACCAGGAACAGTATTGTCGAGGATCACAGCGACAAGAAATGCAATGACCATGTTAAATGACAGCAACGTGTTCATCACATAATTTACCTGGGGAGAGAAACATGTAGGGTGGATAAGTTTGATAGTGGATCATGAATATCTGATCAAATATGGTAATGAATTAATAGTCAGTAGTAGTAGTAGTTGCATCAAAAAGCATGTCACAAGCAAACCATGAGCGAAATTAGAGGAATTTTTGAACTGCACTGGTTCTTTATCCCAAATTACCAATGATATGTAAGGAAGAACATGTATGCAAGCATGTCTCAAGAAATACCTTGCATACATTTGTGCAGTTATCTAGATACATGAATTTAAGCATCAGAACCAACAATGCACTGGAATATTAGAAAATTATTGCTCTCGCTGCATTTAAAACAATACGACCATCAGTTGACAGAGTCCAAAACCCAAAAGTAGGAAAATGATGGTATATTCTCAGTTATATAACGACCCACGAGCTCCTCCCTACAGTGGATCAGAAAGTAGGGGATCATAAACATCCATAAAAGAGAGCTAATTTTTCCTCTACGAGCTCTAATCATACTTGCATTTTTTCAGTGCGGCCGTGTCAACTTGATCCTTCTGTATATTACTTGATCTTTGTAAACCTACAACAGGTGAACTTATTGGACTCCACTCCACTGCACTTGCCCGAGCCATCTCAATCAGTATTCCCTCATTTTATCCTTAATGGGGTTACATCTAACTAATTATGAAATCACAAGAGACTACAGGTGTTGGAAAATGATATACGAAATACTGCTAAGCTATTTAAATTAAACTTTCAAGAAGGAAGGAACTTCTCTATTTTGATCGAGGCGTGCGGAGCACTGTCCTTAAGAGTAGATCGCGCCCCTCTGAGAGAGTATCTCGGTGCAGCAGGTTGATGGTGGCCTACCCTCCAGGATTCAACGATCGCTGGCCCTGCAAGCGTGCACTCGCAATGCACAGGCCCTCGAACAGCTCGGTTTTGTTTCCTCCAGAGATGCAGGGAAGAACTGAAGAGTCTATGGAAATTTCAGAGGAAGAGGAGGATGGTTGAGTTCTGTTTTTTTGATAGCAGGGAATACATGCTTTATATAGGAATACATGCTTTATATAGAGAGTTTATCATCATTAGAAAGTCTTTGGGAAGAGAAAGAATCCTTGGACAGAGAACCAATCTTTCCTTGTGCAGAGAAAGCCTTGGAAAGTGTTACTGCAATGACAGGACAGGACACTGCAGTGACAGGACATGACAGATACGAATCTCAACAGCTATCTCTGACCCAAATATTATGACAGGATTTGAAAAGATTTTATTTTAATTTTAAATCCAAAAATAAAATTGGCAAAACTTAACCCATTCGGGCACACCCGCGAGGCTCTGAAACCCGGATTTGCACCCCCCCTGCGCGCGTACGATGCGGGCGCACATGCGCATTAAGGTTTTCTGGATCCGGTAGCCCAATTCCCTTCACTGGGCCTCAATGGGCTTGTGTGCGCGCGAGCACCCCCTGGTTTCTAGCCCACACAACCCATCATGAAAGGGACTCCATATATAAGCACTAAAGAGTTCTACTCCTATCCAATGTGGGACTAAATGAACTTGGCTTAATTTGAAATACCCTCAAAATGCTAACAATCCCCCACTATTTCAAAATTAAAAGAAAGGATAATAGGAACGAAAGAGAAGAGGAGGAAACATAAGAACTCAATGCATCAATAATGGTGACTTTTGGTCTATGAACCACTACCTAGGATATGTAGGTGTGTCCCACAGGAAGTTGGTGAAACATAAAGTTTCTATGAACCAATCTTCCTAATTATAGATCATTGACCTACAACCCACATATCATTCAAAGAACCGAGCTGTTCAAAACGGGTTGGCGCGAATCGGCCATGCGCCCTACCTGGATATTCATGAGCGCTCTAAAGAATATGTCTACATTCTCATAGGAAGCGGCCCCACTTCCACACTCATATAGGTGGATCCATCAAGTGTGCATTGCAATTAAACACACCACCCAATAAGGGCTATGGTAATCCATTAAGAGCTAATACTCATCCTTTGCACATTGCAATTTGCACTATCTACATCATAGGAAGGGACTTCTCAATAATAAAATAATAATAGTGCATCTCCAAGTCAACAAATGATTTGTTATTACCCATATGAACCTACTTCATGAGTTCATCAATCACATAGGTTGGGTTACTATCATTTTTGACTCTTTGTTATAGACATGAGTCCCATTCCCCTCGATGTATTCTCCACTAGTTTTCTCCCTAGTGGTTTGGTAAATGGATCACTTATATTAAGCTCTGACCTCACATAGTCAAGAGATATGATCCCATCATCCAGCAGCTGCTTTACAATTTTATGTCTTAGGCGAATATGCCTACTCTTTCCATTGTATATTTTATTCTTAGCTCTAGCAATAGTAGCTTGGTTATCACAATGAATAGACACAGACGGAGCTGGTCTCTTCCAATTGGTATATCAATCAAAAGATTCCTGAGCCACTCAGCTTCAGTACCTGCCTTCTCTAAGGCAACAAACTCAGACTCCATAGTGGAGCGAGCTGTGACGGTTTGCTTGGATGATTTCCAAGACACCGCACCCCCACCAAGTGTGATCACATATCCACTTGTAGACTTTAACTCATTAGAATCAGAGATCCAGTTAGCATCTGAGTATCCTTCTAAAACAGAAGGAAAACCACAATATGTCAAACTATAATTAATAGTTCCTTTTAGACATTTTAGCACTCGATATAATGTTGTCCAATGGTCCTTATTAGGACAGTGAGTGTAACGACTAAGTCGTCCCACGGCATAAGCAATGTCAGGTCGTGTATAGTTCATCAAGTGCATTAAACTACCAATGATTTGTGCATACTCAGATTGTGACACACTTTATTCTTTATTCTTTCTTAAATGAATGCTACCATCATAAGGTGTGGAAACAGGAGTGCAGTCAAAATGACCAAATCTCTTCAGCATTCTTTCTATATAGTGTCCTTGTGAAAGCATGATACGATCAGAATCTCTAGTTATTTTAATTCCTAGGATTACATCAACTTCACCCATGTCTTTCATGTCAAAGTTAGAGGACAAAAATGATTTGGTGTCATTTACAATTTCTAAGTTTGTACCAAATATAAGCATATCATCAACATATAAACATATGATAACACCAACATTATCCTCAAATTTAGTATAAATACATTTATCAGCATCATTAATCTGATAATCATTGGAAACAAGAACACTATCAAATTTATCATGCCATTGTTTGGGTGCTTGTTTTAAACCATATAAAGATTTTACAAGTTTGCAAACTTTATGTTCATTTCCAGTTGTCACACAACCTTCAGGTTGGTCCATATATATTTCTTCTTCCAATTCTCCATTTAAGAATGCAGTTTTAACATCCATTTGATGTATCACAAGCTTATGAATAGATGCTAAAGCAAATAACACTCTAATAGATGCAATTCTAGTCACAGGAGCAAATGTATCAAAATAATCAAAGTCTTTCTTTTGAGTGTATCCTTTAGCAACCAATCTAGCTTTAAATTTATCCAAAGACCCATCAGGTTTCAGCTTTCTTTTAAATATCCATTTGCAGCCAATAGGTTTTGCACCTGGTGGTAAATCAACAAGTTCCCAAGTGTGATTTGATAATATGGATTCTAATTCATTATTAATAGCCTCTTTCCAGAATGGAGCATCCGGAGAAGAGATAGCCTCTTTATAAGTTAGAGGGTCATCATCAATAAGAAATGTAAAGAAATCTTTACCAAAGTCAGTTTCTTTTCTAACTCTTTTACTTCTTCTTAGTTCAATCTCTTCATTATCATCAGATTCTTGTGCATGACTAGATGATGAAGCATGAGATGGTTTATCAACATGGGTTTTCAATGGAAAAACATGCTCAAAGAATTCTGCATTTTTAGTTTCAACAATAGTGTTAATCTCCATAACATTATTATCACTTCTAGTCACAAGAAACCTATATGAAGCACTATGATGTGCATAGCCTATAAACATGCAGTCAAAAGTTTTGGGTCCTAGTTTCTTTCTTTTGGGTTCAGGTAGAAGAACTTTAGCTAGGCACCCCCACACTTTTAAATAGTTTAAGTTTGGTGCATGTCCTTTCCAGATTTCATATGGAGTTATACCGATCTTCTTATAGGGTATTCTATTTTGAATATGACAAGCAGAGAGAATAGCCTCCCCCCACAGATTCAGAGGTGCACCAGAACTTATAAGCATAGCATTCATCATATTTTTGAGTGTTCTATTTTTCCTTTCAGCAATACCATTAGATTCAGGTGAATATGGAGGGGTAATCTCCTGAATTATGCCATGTTGTTCACAAAATTCATTAAATTGTTTAAGTTCATATTCACCACCTCTATCCGATCTCAATCTCTTTATTTTCTTATTTAGTTGATTTTCAACTTCTGACTTATATTTCAGAAACATTTCAAAGACTTCATCTTTGGATCTTAATAGATAGACTACTGTATATCTAGAACAGTCATCAATAAAAGTGATATAGAATCTTTTACTACCTCTAGTTAAGTTATTTTTAAGGTCACCAAGATCACTATGAATAAGCTCAAGCAATTCAGATTCTCTTTGTACACTTTTACATGATTTCTTAGTGGATTTAGATTCAACACATATTTCACATTTGTCATGATCAGATATAGTTACATTATGCAAGAGACCTATATCTTTCATTTTCTTAATGTAAGAAAAACCAACATGTCCTAACCTACCATGCCAAAGATCACAAGAGTCAATCATGTAAGCAGAAGAAGTAGATGCATTTTCATTCATGATTTCAAGTACATTCAGCATAAATAAACCCTGACTACAGTACCCTTTACCAACAAATTGTCCATTCCTAGTCATTACAATTTTATCAGATTCAAAGCAGACCTTAACTCCAGCTTTTCCAAGAAGGGAAACCGAAATGAGGTTCCAACGAATCTCAGGAACATGAAGCACATCTGTAAGAGAAAGGATCTTCCCTGAAGTAAGCTTGAGAAGCACCTTTCCCTTACCCACAACGGGTGAGGGCCTCGAATCGCCCATGAACACTTGTTCGCCATCATCAACAGAGGAGTAAGAAGAGAAAGCTCCTCTGTCGGCACATATATGTCGGGTTGCCCCGGAATCAATTACCCAATTCTTATTATGTGCAACCATGTTCACTTCAGAGATTACAACAGCAATAATGTCACTCTCAACCAGGCTAGCTTGTGGTTTGGATGGAGCCTCACCAGTCTTCCGGAACCTACACTGTGCTGAGTAGTGTCCGGGTTTGCCACACACAAAACAGTTTCCTTTCTTCTTGAAAGTAGAGTTAGGGTTTCTTTTCATCTTAGGATTCTGATTTGGTTTGAAGTTTGGCTTATGAAAATGTTTCTTTGGTTTAAAAGGCTTGCTTTCAATTAGATTTGTCTTGGAAGTAAGCTCCTTGGCCCTTTCAGTTGTCTCTCTCTATTTTTCTCTTCAATTCTAATATGAATTATTACATCTTCAAGGTTCATTTGTTTTCTTTTATGCTTCAGTTCTTTCTTATAATCTTTCCATGAGTCGGGTAGTTTTTCAATTAGGGCTCCAGCAACAAAGGATTCGGGTAGGGTGATATTTTCATTTTTAAGATCATCAATTAGAACATGGTATTCATGAATTTGAGAGGAAATATCTTTTTCATCAGACATGACAAAATTCAGAAAATTTCCAATAGCAAATTTTTAAGTTCCAGCATCTTCAAGAATGTATTTCTTATTAAGACTTTCCCAAATTTCAGTAGCAGTTTTATAAGGACAGTAAACATCAAACAGTGCATTACTAAGTGTGCTGAGAATGATGTGTCTACAGATTTTGTTGGCCTTTTCCCAGTTTTGCAATTCTTTTTCTTTATCTGGTTTAGGATCAGTTATAGCAAAAGCATAACCAGTTACATCAAGTGTGGATATAACCTTTTCTTGTCATCTTTTATAGTGGGTTCCATTAAATGGTTCAATCCTAGATATGTCAGGCAGAGACTTAACATTAGTAGCTGCAACCATAGCAGTATCCATATCTACTCTTAAGATTGTTGGAAAATGATATACGAAATACTGCTAAGCTATTTAAATTAAACTTTCAAGAAGGAAGGAACTTCTCTATTTTGATCGAGGCGTGCGGAGCACTGTCCTTAAGAGTAGATCGCGCCCCTCTGAGAGAGTATCTCGGTGCAGCAGGTTGATGGCGGCCTACCCTCCAGGATTCAATGATCGCTGGCCCTGCAAGCGTGCACTCGCAATGCACAGGCCCTCGAACAGCTCGGTTTTGTTTCCTCCAGAGATGCAGGGAAGAACTGAAGAGTCTATGGAAATTTTAGAGGAAGAGGAGGATGGTTGAGTTCTGTTTTTTTGATAGCAGGGAATACATGCTTTATATAGAGAGTTTATCATCATTAGAAAGTCTTTGGGAAGAGAAAGAATCCTTGGACAGAGAATCAATCTTTCCTTGTGCAGAGAAAGCCTTGGAAAGTGTTACTGCAATGACAGGACAGGACACTGCAGTGACAGGATTTGAAAAGATTTTATTTTAATTTTAAATCCAAAAATAAAATTGGCAAAACTTAACCCATTCGGGCACACCCGCGAGGCCCCCCTGCGCGCGTACGATGCGGGCGCACATGCGCATTAAGGTTTTCTGGATCCGGTAGCCCAATTCCCTTCACTGGGCCTCAATGGGCTTGTGTGCGCGCGAGCACCCCCTGGTTTCTAGCCCACACAACCCATCATGAAAGGGACTCCATATATAAGCACTAAAGAGTTCTACTCCTATCCAATGTGGGACTAAAGGAACTTGGCTTAATTTTGAAATACCCTCAAAATGCTAACAACAGGTCTATTAATGATGAGTTAACCATGAACCTAATCATAAGCAAAAAAGGAAAAGACTGTTTTTAGTATTTAATCCAATAGACTTATGAAAGCACTATATCAAATCTGTCCTACCACTTGATGGGATTTAGGGAGTGAGAAAATAGCTACCACTAATGCCCAACCCTTCATCCTGCTGAAAGGTGCTGATGAAAAAATTGAAATGTTGTTATATGAATGTAGCAATTACAGAGAATTTGTCATCAGAAAGGAATCAATGGCAGATAAAAGCCATATGCTCCTCTAACTGGACTGACTGGCAAAGAGGAGGTTTACAGAGCAAGTTTACATAACACATGCAAATGAACACATAGAACAGTTCCCTGCTAGAATTAGGGATAACATATTTTTAGTTGGTATGAGAAATCACACCACTGTTTATGATACAAACATCCTATCGCATACAGATCAAACTTCAAAAAAAGTATGAATACATCCAAACCATAATTTGAGTCCATTTTGTGACCCGATGATGCATAGGTGAAAGTGAAACCTTCAAAACACAGGTTTTGTTTTATTAGCAAAGTTTAGTTATCAAGCATCATAGTTAACAATGCAGCTCTCATTTTTTATGGCATGTCATGTATTTTCTCACAAGTCGACTTATGATTCACTGAGATACAATTTAGCACTTAAATATATAATTAGATGGTGCATTGGAAAAGTTATATACATCACGAATGGGGTGCATGTGAGGCCACACGGATAAATTATCTCACCATTCATTATCTCACCACTCATTATGACTTATGACTGACAGACTTAAACAGCAAGAAAATCAAAAGGCTTTGAGAACCTCATCCTGCTTCACAAAAAGGCCGTCTTCAAAAAGCAATAACTAGGTTCATTTATGATCACTTAATCTCTAGGTACTTTCCCCAACCCAACCCCATCACTTTACCACTGAGCTTCCTCAGCTGTTCCAATTCACCATGTTGCCGCCCCCCCAAAGGTTGTGTTGCTTACATCAACATCATGTGGATCCCATCAGTTAGTAAATCTATCAGAACAAAACTCCTGCCAACCTAACAACATTGATTTGTTTTCTGATTCATCAATCATAGCTTAGAGGAAATGCTAATCTTACCAATTTAACAGTTTACTGTTGTTGGAAACCTAAATGAGCTCTTTATTATAATCCATGCTTCTAAGGTGTTGACTTCAGTTTTCTACCCTCAGATCTATATGGCTTAAATTAGATAATGATCCAAAATTGATTAGATAAAGAGTTAACTCACCCCAATCCGCTTGTTGATGGGTACAAAAGAATGTGGAAATTAGGGTATTGTGAGAGTGGGTGATGAGGACATCACACCATTTGCTAGATGTTATTCTGCCTTTTATTTTGAGTTTAGTTGTTTTCTTTGATTTTGTTTTTAGTACCACATCGATTATATCCAAGAACTGAACTTTTGTAAAACCTATAAATAGGCCCCATACTTTTTTTATTAGTAGACAATGAATGAATTAAAAAATTCAGTTAAATTTCTTGAGGTATGAGTTCTTGAGATTAGGGTGTGAAACCCGTAGTGCAAGGGGTATGAAACCCGAATTTATCCTGTTTTTTATCTTCTTTTTCTGAAACCCTAATTCCCCTTTCTATTTTTTTAAACCCTAGTTTCATTTTCTAGTTATCTGAAAAGGTGATTGTGATCTCGTATTACATCAATTTTGGTATCAAAGTATTCATTCAATGCCCTTTAAATTCTTCATCTCATTTCTCCTAAAACCCTAGCCTCTCCAAACCCTAGATCAACCCTAGATATGTTCTTCCAACAAAAAAATTCAAAACCCTAGATATAGATCACCCTCTTCCTTTTTTCCAAGTTTAGATTTTGAAAAAAAAAAAGAGAAAAAAATCAAGAGAAAAAAAGGAGGAAAAAAGAAAAAACTATTCAAAATTTCCCAAAATCACCCAACACGATCATCCAGGGTGAACAAGAATTGGGGATTGGATGCAGGCAAAATTCCCACCAATGGCTGAGATGTTCAGTGGAGTACAAAAATTCATATTTTTTACTGTTAATCTTCCCCTTCAAAACCTTAACCAACCAGTCTCCTCTCTCCTTCGTCGTATTCCATCTGATCTGCTGACAACACCCACCTGACTCCTCCCTCTCCTTCACTCACGACCTGCCACCCTGCCCCTTTCCGCGACTCATCTCCTTCTTGTCAGCACAAAACGCGATCACCCGACTCCTCTCCACCGACACCCCAACCCAACTTGACGCGGGTTCTTCTTCCTCGTCTTCTTCCTCCTAGCCATGACTCCCTTCTATGTCCTCGACGATGATAAACGTCTCCATCCCCATCGCCTGTCGATCTCGTCGTCGACTCTATCTTCTTACACTGCTCCTTCCATCTCCATCGACTCCGCTAAGATATCCACCGATCTCGACGCCACTGTTCGTCATCATCAACTCTTCGCCCTGATGACCTCATCAGCACTAGGTCCTCGCCGAGATGACTTTGCGACCGCATGTCCTCGCCGTTGACATACAATAGTCGTCGCAGTCATCGCCGCCAAGAACTCCGCCAACAGCAAACTTCTGGCATCATCGTCACTGTGCTCTTCCTCGCCACACCATTGCCGCTACCCTCGCTAACGCCACCTTCTCTCAACATCGAGGAGAAATGACATCTGAAATTTCACTCCGGGTTTATAAGAAAACCTGATCCGACCCGTTAGCTATCTGACTGGAGTGGAGCCGATAGTGATGATGCTGACGCCATCGGCTCCGAAGCTGACGCCAACGGCTTGACGAGCCGGACCCAAGCCACCAACTCGGGCCCGAGCCGACTCGAGCCGAACCGAACCGCAGACCAGAGCCGACCCGAGCTGAGTCAAATCCGAGTTGACTCAGTCTGACCCGAGTTGACTCAACTGACTCGGTCGTGACTTACTCCGACTCGGTCTGAGTTGACTCAAGTCACTCAACTAAGCCAACTCAGTCATAGCAGCAGCACAGCAGCAATCCAGAGCTCGTTTCATTTTAGCCAACTAAGCCAACTCAGGTGATCACCACTGTGATTCATTTCAAGCAAATCAGCTTAGTTGACAGCGTCCTGAAACTGTACAGCAGAAGAAGCATCCATGGGACTTCCCCCAACTTTCTCCGTGGAATGCAGAATCTCATGGTACAGAACCAATCTTCACTTTTCAACATCCGTAACGGATTAAAAAAAGCGTTCTAACAGCAATTACACAGCCCCTGAATGTCTTAGATAGCTGTAAGTGAAAGAAGGGTACTAAGTAGCGGGAATGCGACCAAAATTAAGCATGCTATGATCACTGGCTCCTATGATTTGAACACCGTTGAAAAGGCTTTTGATATTACCTTAAAGATAGACTTGACTTTCAAAAGGTTAGTCAATGCCAAGGCCATTGTTCTAAGTGTGAGGGATATGGGCATTATGATTATCACTGTCCCTCGAAGAGTCGACATATTAGTATTGTATCTAGTGATGATGTTAACTACTCGAAAGTTGTTGAGGATATCCACGTTCCTTCTAAGACTATTAGTATAATTAAAGATATATCAATTGGTTCCCACACCGATTCTTGATAAGGGTCATGCTTCCTATTAGGGTACTAATGAAGTAGTGGATGCGGTAGTCGAGTCTGGTATACCATTAATTATTGATGTCCATGTTCATGATACTAGTGATTCTGCGCCTGAATTAGTGAAATCTAGTATCTCTAGTCAGATTTTTAGGTATTCATTTGCCACACTTTTGACAGAGGATGAGATTGATCATGAGACAGTTGATTCTAGCATCGTTACATCTAGTGGGTCATCTGAGTCCCCTCGTGTTGATTATGATTTTATGATCAGTTCTACTAAGTCATCTTCTAGTGAATCATCAGAGTTTCTTGCTATGATCCAACAGTGGTTTCTAGTAGTTCTTTTACTGATTGTTTAGAGTTTATCCCTGAGTCCAGTTTACCATTAACGAAGTTCAATGTGTGTCATCCTAAGCATCCCATATATCTCACTTTCTCATCGTTAGGAGAATGCCTAAAGTGTCTACTACATTGCATTTGCCTACAGCACATGATAATAATCTCACTAGACAGATAGCAATTTGCTATGACAATATAAATTTGCTGCATACCCATATAGTATTTTGCAGTTCGCAATTGATAATAAGATGATAGTTACGAGTCACTCTGAGACCGTGAGAAAGTTGTACTCTTGGCTTACAGATTTCAAAAGGGTTCTAAAGAGGATTGCCTCCATTACCTATGAGTTAGATATCCCATAGTATCCTGGTGTCAGCTCAACCATCAACGGGGATGATTCACTTCTGCTTACAGTATGTGTCTTCTTTGAGTTATCATTTGCAGCCAGTTCGTCACGAGGCCAGCTCCACTTCTACCACTATGGTTTCAACGTGATGCACTAGTGCTGATTCCTCAACCACCATGACCCGATTGAGATGCCTCGTGTGAGAAGATCATACTCGACAGGGTCGAGTTTTTCTCACCCCGGGAAGAGGATATCACACTATTTGCTAGATGTTATTCTACCTTAGTTTGTTTTGAGTTTAGTTGTTTTCTTTAATTTTATTTTTAGTACCACATTAGTTATATCCGGGAACTGAACTTTTATAAAACTATAAATAGGCCCGACTTCTTTTATTAGTAGACAATGAATGAACTAAAAATTTTCAATTAAATTTCTTGAGTCGTGAGTTCTTGAGATTGGGGTGTGAAGCCCGTGGTGAAAGGGGTGTGAAGCCCAAATTTATCCTGTTTTCTTATCTCCTTTTTCTGAAACCCTAATTTCCCTTTCTATTTCTTTTTTTTAAACCCTAGTTCCCTTTCTTTAGTGATTTGAAAGTCATTGTGATCCCGTATTACATTAGTGGGATATCCCTATATCTCGATTTTGTGAACTCACTTTTATATTTTGATGATTACAACGAGTGAAAGACGAATTCTTCTTTCTGCTCTCTAGCTCACATTTCTCTTACAAAGTACAAGATTAACTCTCTATCTCTGTTAGGATTTTGCCAAGAGCAGTAGGTTTTCTCCATCTTAGGATTTTGAGGGATTTTTTCAGATAATATTGTGCCTCTATTTTTTTTATTGTTTACAGCTCAAAACATGTCTATACTTATAGACATATAACTCTAAGTTCTCCGCTTGATAGGAATCTTAGTGGTATTACGTGCAAAAGAAATCCCTAAGAGATATCTTCGCAATTTATAAAAATTTTGCAGTCCCATTGGGACACTATTAATTTTTGGTTTGTTTAGATATATACCCCCAATTCTTACCTATTTAGAATTTACCCTCTAAATTATTGATAGTGCCAATTCATCCCTCAAATCGTTTAGGACTTAGAAAGTTACTCCTTGCTAGTATTGTTTAAGAATCAAAAGAGAATATTATATTATTTGCTATTAAGATACCTAATAATTAATAAAAATGACTAATATATCCTCCCAACTCTAATCCACACCATAATTCTAACCCTACCATTTTCCCCTTGAAGGGGAAGCAGCACATCTCGTGTTGCCGCCCCCCATTCTCTATATTTTTCTTTTTGTAAAGAAATGTAAAAGAGCAAAAACATAACTACTATTTTATTCTTATTCCATCTAGAATCTAACATGAGAAGTAAATTTCTAAAGCAATTAAAACCCAAGAGATTTGAAGGGTGAATTGACAATATCAATGATTTAGGGGCATATTTCTAAATAGGTAATATTTGGGGGGTATATAGCTAAAATACCCTTGAGTTTTTCATCAAAACACTAAAAGGATTGCATCAAAAGACTCATCAAAAGCTTGTGCCAACATGGGCTCATTTTAAAGCTAAAGAAACAAACTTCCCAGAGTTTTTTTTTTCATATCGGCATGTTAAATTTTTGGTAATTTCATTTTCAGCGCGGAAATCTTTATATATTCATTTTGATACTTCAATTTCATTTTCACCCCTGATAAATAGAAGCTTCCCCTAGAACCACCACACCATCATAATCTTGACAAATCACTGCATCAGAAGAGCATGTAGCAGTTGTAACACCATCAACATTAAAGTTCAGCGAGCCAATAAGAGTTGTGGGCAGTTGTTTCATACATCATAAGTACTGTCACGAGGATCAAAATGTGAGCTGATCTGTACAGTTCGAACTCATAACTGACCACGTCTTAGCAACTTTTTGGACTTCCCTAGTTCCTCTTCATCTATCATATTAGTGGCTATTATCTTAAGTAACTAACTCTATGACATGTTTCTGTGTCTAGTGTTGAAGAATTCGATGAACCAAACCCCCAGACCTGATCAACAACAGTATAAAAAGCATCCAAGTAAGAAGCACATATTCTGAATAAATCCCATACTGCATCATACATGATTATTATAGTAACTAGCATTTCTATACTTTTTCTATATATTTCTTTGTTACAAAAAGAAAAATCATCCAATTAACCCCTGCAAGTAAAATAATTGCAATTTTTAAAGTATTTTTTTCTCCTTGAGAAAAGAGCAAGTACTTCTTGTCTATATGCTATCATTCACTAGTTCTCTTTTCTGTTTCAAGCTTTTTTGTTATTGATATGTAAAATATGCTTCTTAGTTCTCACCCTAATGGTCAAATGAAGAAACCTAAACCATAATTGATTTATGTGAGGGTCACAACTGGCCTTCAAATGTCAAAGCTTGACTATTGGTGTTTTAGCTGATTTATGGTTTGATCTCTCTTCCGCTTCAAATCAACACACACACACACACACACACACACAAATCAACACACACACACACACACACAACACACACACACACACACATCACACACACACAGAAATATGTATAGATAGTCTCTCTCAGCCTGCGGTGACGTGACACATTATTAGCCACACTAGGAAGGATGGCCCGCCTATTGAAACAGTTGAAATTACTAAATGCCCCTGCGATAAAAGATAGTGGACCTGTATAGTTCATTATTATTTTTATATTTCTGACGTTAGTCAATATTGTCACAATTATCTTTTATAACTGCGACCAACTGAATATGAATCGTGTCTCTTCAAGTGCAACTTCATCAAATCACGAAACAAATTTGAATGCTTCTTTATTAAATCTTTTTTTTTTTTGCTAGGTTTTATATTTTTACGTACTCGTCTAAACTCGTAGCGGTCAATAAAATAATTTCTCAATAGTTTTAAAAAAATTTACGCAGATATTATATATTTTAGGAATGCGCCTAAGCTTGTAATGGTTAATAAAATAATTTCTCAGTAGTTTTAAAAGCATCATTTGTCGCAGTCTACAATTATAAATTTTTTTTTTTTTTACATATTGCATGCGAATAAGGACTGCGACTATGATCGCAGTGCTTAACGACACCATGTCGTGGATGATTGTTTTGCTAGGTTAAATGTAATAACGGTGACTAAGAACTGATACTATAGTCACAGTTTACGTATTATTTTATATATTTGTTCTTCACTGTGACTGTTGTCTTAGCCGCCTATAAACTTTTTTTTTTTTTTACATATTGCATGTGATCAAGGACTGCGACTATGGTCGCAGTGTTGAAGGACAGCAGTCCCAGTTTTATAATTTGTGATATACAGTGAAATATACTGATTGAAAGGATTGCGATTATGTTCAATGTATCATCTGTTATATAGTTTAATTTTGGACTGCAACCATGTCGCTGTTATTAACTTTATTGAATGCAAAGCGATTAACTATTTATGACTGGACAGCGACCGTGATCGCACTTTCATATGTAATTATTATCTGAGTACTGCGACCATTATCGCAGATAAGATGCAGAAATAATAACTATACGACATACTTTATATATATTTTTAAAAAGATCAGTTTTATAATTTGTGATATACAGTGAAATATACGAATTTGAGAGGATTGCGATGATGTTCGCAGTATCATCTGTTATATAGTTTAATTTTGGACTGGGACCATGGTCGCTGTTATTAACTTTATTGAATGCAAAGCAATTAACTATTTATGACTGAACAGCGATTGTGGTCGCAGTTTCATATGTAATTATTATCAGAGTACTGCGACCATTATCGCAGATAAGATGCAGACATAATAACTATATGGCATACTTTATATGTAGTTTAAAAAGATGAAAGATTATTTTACAGATAGAAGTAAATTTTATTTATAATATAATATGGTCAGAAAGATGCCTTACAAAAAAAAATTGCATTAAAAGCTCTTAAAAGAAGATAAAATAACGTTGAATATCAGAAGATCAGGAAATCCTAATCCTTGTCATCACCATCATAAGCAGATTCGTCGTCTTCATTCTCCTCGTCTTCCTGTTCATCACTTATTTCCTCCTCCCTCGTCGTCTGGCTCGTAGTACACCACAGTTTCTTCATCTTTTTGAGGGTGCTTTGGTTCATCGATAAACTCCCAGAATGGATCGTCTCTATCAAGCTCTTCTTCCGATCCGTGTCGAGAAGAACCTGTAAAAGATATGCTCAAAGAAAGCAAGCTTCCAGCATCAGAGGACATACTTTCATCAAGCATATCTCTGTAAAGTGGCAGAGGAATAAGTTCTTCCTCACTAAGCCCCATCAAAACTTCATCATCCTCATGAAGAGGAGGATCAGATAAAATATTATTTGATGTAATGAAATAGTCAAAGGAGTGAAGTCCAGACTGCTATCAGATTCACTAAAATACCCTGAAAAAAAAAGGACTGGTAGGAGAATGCTTGAAGTTAAAATCTGAGTGTTCAGAGAAAGAAGATGGGGAAGACATTGTTTTCTGGAAGTTTTGAAATCAAATTGAAAACGAAGAGCACAAATATCGTTTTTTAGATATGAGAGAATATATTAGTTACAAGCACTTTAAGGTCAATAATGTGAAACAATATGAATAGTAATAATAATTGTTATAAGTGACGGTTGAGTATTCGAAGAAGTGATAAAAGAAATTAATATTTAATTGAAGCATTCATGGCGGGAAAATCCGAAGAGTTTCTTTTTTTTTCCAGAGGTTTATTATGTGAACTACAAATTAACTTTTTATAGAATGTTTTTCCCTATATATTTAGATTATTGATGTGCACATCTTTCCTTTATCGAGATTAATATTAGTGCATCTCTATTTTCGAGACTGTTGTTGTATCACGGTAGATAGAATATTAATTATTTCAATTAATTCAGAGTAACTAATAAAGTATTTTATAAGATGTGATATACGCGGACTGATCTCATGGTCGCAAGGCTAATCTACTTTATAAACGATCAAAATTCTGTTACATAAGGCATGCGAAAAAGACAGCGACTGTGGTCGCAATGCTAGAATGATAGCATGTTTCGTCTGTTATTTCTATGCGAATAAGGAATGCGACTAAAGTCGCAATCGTGATATAAAATTGAAAAGTTATATATATAAGTCTGCGATTATGGTCGCAGTGATCGAAAATTTTGTACTATGACTGCGACTATGATCGCCGACTTTGAAAACGATCAAAATTCTGTTACATAAGTCTTGCGAAAAAGACAGTGACTGTGCTCGTAGTGCTGAACGATAGCATATTTCGTCT